>CATIWO010647494.1:0-10686 GCA_949673435.1 Macaranga tanarius
TCTCCATCCTTCTCATAAAATGAATGTGCAATTCAAACTTTTGTTTACATTCATATAAGGTAGATATAGCTCATGAGTTGCAAACAGGTACCACAACACAACAGTTGTAAATTGTAATTCAGCAAACCATCAATACCCTAAAGTGTTCATCCAAATGCAATTATGGATGAGCTGAAACAATAAATAAAAAAAAAAAATCATCTCAGAGAAGCCATATCTGTCTAGAAAAAGAAAATGAGTAGGAATTAGCAGCTTATAGGCTCATAAGCTACGCTCATAAGTAGAAAGGCGAGACCAACGATGTCCTAATCCTGTCAATGATTCATTTGTTATCCTTTCCCTGTCCAGCCATACATCATTGCGATCGCAGTGGCTGTCGAAACACAGCTTAAGGCAATCAACTTTCTCCAAATAAATCAACTCTGGAAATGTATTTTCCCGTTGTGTCCAATTCATCATCAATTCAGGCAACTGCTGGAGGCGTAGTATCTTAACATTCCACTTGTCATCTCTATCCCCAGCTCCATTCAGAGATCTGAGATTTCCGTTTCTGATGTATAGCTTTTGAAGGGAATTAAATTTGATAGTCATTAACCAAAGAGGAGAGGGAGCCCCAGGAAGAAACTGGAGATCCAGTTTCTCCAAATTTGCAGGAACATTAGGACCCCTGTTTAGTTTAACCCTAGCTTCATCTAAAAAACCCTCTTGTGTATTTGGCGCAAATGCATGTGTTCTTAACCATCCAAATGCATCTGCAATCTTTGATAAAATTCCAGTTCTGCTGGCATGTGTCTCTTCCCACGCAATTGTTAGCTTTCGAAGTGATGTACAACGGAATAGAGCATTCAGCTCATTATTATTAGGGAAATCCCTTTTACACGTACGGATGGCTAGCTTCCTCAGGCACCTTAAACTTGACCAATCAGAAATGGAGCCTGAATCTTTTATTTTCTCGTCAGCAACTACAAAACCTTTGAGGACTTCAAGTTTCTTGAGCGAATCTATCCCTTTGGGCATGCGATCCAGCTTGAAGCACTCAGAGACATCGAGATGTGTGAGGTTACTGAGTGAACCTATTGAATCTGGAAGTGCCTTCAGGTCTGCACATGCTTTAAGATCCAAAATGATCAAATTTTTATGGTTGAGAACTTTCTTCGGAAGCTCTTTAACTTTAGAGACACCCTGAAGACTGAGAAACTTGAGATTCTTCATATTCTTCAAACCCTTGAGGAATTTGGTGTCCTTTGCTTCAATGTGGCTCGAAGAATCTTCCCCCCACCTCCCTAGGAAAATAACCTTGGCATTTCTCGCCCTCCAGAACCACTCCTTTTTTAGATCAGGAAAATGATCGCTGACGTTGAACAAGGTGATCAGTTTTTCCGGGTTCAAGCTCATTACCATTTCCGTATAATTCAAAACCATATTCGGAGAATTTCTATCTTCTCTCCCCGCCAATATTGCTCTTCTACAAGATGCAAAATCCCATGTAGGATTCCATGTTAAATCAAAGCTGCAAAAATCATGTTTCTCAGCCAGGAAAATCACTGCAAAACGGATCAGTGGATGCATCTTACACCCAACCAACTTCCCCTTGTTGAGAACAGGATCAATATATCCCTTCTGAAAGAAATTGTTCAAAATCGCATCATCATCAACTCCAGTTGCTCCTCCCTCTCCAAGCCACCAATACCTCAACAGCCTTTTGTTAATAACAGCATCCGCTGGGAACACAGAAAAGCTAAACAAATAAGGCTGCCACGCTGGCTCAAGTTCGTCAAAATTCGCCTCAAAACTGTTTACTGCGGAGCAATTTTGAAATTGTCTATAAGCATCCAGGTGAAGCAACGCATCAAATAGATCGCGAACTTCACAAACAGTCTTGACATCCCTATATTCACCACCCAAGTTATTTATTCGTGGATATAGAATATGATGTTTCAGCTTCGTTATCATTTTGGTGATTGCCATAACATTTTTCTCCATTACGTTAGCCATCGATCCAGTAAAGCTATTTGGATCCTGCGGCAGCATTCTCATAATGTTATCTAGTGCTTGTCCCATTTGACCCAGATCACAAAACTGCTTCCTGACGTCAAGCACTAGATTTTTGAGATTACCCATAGAATTTTCGATATAGGTTAGATCAGCTTCCCATATAGCCATCTGATCACGCAGGCTTTGGTAGTTGATATTGCTGTCACTTTGGCTACTGCTGCCGGCGGCGGTGCCATCTTCGTTTGGCGGTGAGATAGGAATTGAAGCCCTGGCGCCGGAGAAAAGCTCGATCAAAATTCTGATTGATTCAGATATTTGTTGAAAGGCCAATTCAGCTTCATCTCTAGCATTGCTCGACTCAGCCAGAATCTGCTCCATCAGCCGTCGATCGCATGACAATGACAAGGGAAAAAGAAGGGGAAAATTTAGGAAGATGAGATGGTAACAAGACTGATAAGAAACGCAGTGTTGAACAGCAGGAATTAAACTTTAGCGATAAGAAAAGAAATATATATATATTATAGGAAAATTGTATTAATTGGAGTCACAATTTGGTAATAATATGTGTATATAATGCTACATTTCACTGTGCGTCGTGCTTTATATACTATTACCATAAGTTTTATAAGAAAAAGCAGTGTAAATAGTGTCTCACCACGCTAATAAAACGGTAATATCAAAGGAAATGATTCCTGTCACGGAACATAAATAGGGCGTATATTGAGATGCATAAATTTCAAAATAATCCTCTTATATATATTGTTTCTCATATAAACATTAGGGGTAAAATAAAAATTTTGTACAAATTTTTTTTTATCTTATTTATTGATGGCGTGACATCTATCATCACCCTAATATTAAATATTATCATACGGCAATATTTCTAAAAATGCTCCTCTTCCGTGACCTTTGCAAAATAGAGGATATTTTTATATATTTTATAAAAAGTTTATCGATTTCGCACAACAATACCAATAGTTATCTCTAATAAAAAAAAATTGTATGGACCTCTGAGGCGTAAGAGTTTTTTTTTTTTTATGATACATGTAATGTGAGAGTATTTTAAGGCTTTTGCTACAGTGCAAATGTTTGCACCCGTACAAATGAAATTACAACCGTTAGATTAATTTTTATTTAATTACAACCATTGATTATTTTCGTGTATCAATACCTGTAAAATATATCAATAGTTACAATTAATCTAATTACTAATAGTTTTATTTGTACCGGTGCAAATATTTACACAGTAGAATGACTCGTATTTTTAAGGTAAAAATATGCATACTGGCGTTCGGTTTTAGAAGGGCGTCTTTGTAAAGTAACTAATTACTTGTCCTTTTTTATTCTTCTTTCCTCTTCTTTTTCTTTTCTTACTTTTTTTTTTTTAACCAGCTTTTCTTACATGTTGACTGATAAAAATATGCGATTTAATTTATATGTTATTTAAATTTTGAAACACCAATGTGCTGGAACATTGTAGCCTTTGCCCACTCCTTTATTTCACATGGGAGGCCATTTTTTCCTGTTCATACAAATTATATTTAGTATGTTAATTTAGTTTTATTTTAGTTCATTGTTATATTTTTAGTATTTTGATGTTAAAAATTTAAAGAAAACTAATAATATGTGATATTAATATATATATTTATATGTTAAAGTATACTTTCATGTTTTTAGTTTTAAATATAATTTTAAAAAATAAATTAGTTTATAAATAATTTAATTAAAGAAATTTTATTTAAAAAAATCACTAATGGATAGTTAAATTTGTATGTTAATGAAATATTTTTATTTTCCTTTTAAAATTTTATAAAGTACATATAGATATGGGTCTTAAATGTAATATTAAAATAAAATATTGATGATATATGGATTAATGTGTAAACTAACTTAAACATTAGTAATGATTTTGTAATTGGTTTAAGGATTTTTATTTAGCTGTGTGAAAAGTTAAGGAGGTGAGTGTAATTTTTGGGACAAATTTGACATTTAATCTAAAAGTAAGGGGCTAAATTGGCCGAAAAGTCGTGGCTGAAGAGGTCGGGGCTAATCGGCCATTAACCGTGCAAAAATTGCAAGAAACAGACACAAGGAAAAATCAGCCATCGAGTTAATTCCAGCTCTAGAACCAGCTATTATTATCATTATTATTCTAAAGCTAGAAATGGCTGATCCCATTTTTGAAAGTGTCAAGAAGACATGGAAGCACTGGAATATAAGAGGAGCTGTTATATTTAGTCTGTTACTGCAGATACTTCTCATTGTCTTTGCTCCTTTCAGAAAACGCACTTCAAGAAAGCTTGTAATACTGCTGATTTGGTCAGGTTACTTGCTTGCCGATGCGACTGCAACTTTTGCTGTCGGGCTAATTTCCAACAGGCAAAGGAACTGTGATTCTTCTAATGCTGAAGCTCAAATCAGCGATGATAACAAAAACAGTGATCTCTTGGCATTTTGGGCGCCTTTTCTTCTGGTGCATCTTGGTGGTCCGGACACCATTACTGCTTTTGCTCTTGAGGATAATGAGCTCTGGCTTAGGCATATTCTTACTCTTGTTTTCCAGGCTGCAGCTACTGGATATGTGTTTATTCAAACTTTTCCTACAAATAAGGTAATGATTCCAACATTTCTTCTGTTTCTTGCCGGGATTATGAAGTATTCGGGGCGGACTCGTTCTTTGTATCTTGCAAGTAAGGATAAATTTCGAGACTCTATGCTTAAAGAACCTGACCCTGGACCTGATTATGCTAAGATCATGGAGGACTATGCTGCCAGCAGAGGACGGGGACAGATAATTATGATGCCAGATCTAGGAAAGGTAAACATTTCTGGTGCTGCTTCTGAATCAATCAAATTAAAGGATCAGCTAGAAGTCGTGCAGAAAGCTTACGAGTTCTTCCAAATCTTCAGGCAACTAATTGTTGATCTCATACTCTCATTAAAAGAGCGGAATGAGAGCAAAGAGTTCTTCGAAAGAATATGTGCAGAAGATGCTTTGAGAGTAATAGAGGCAGAGCTCAACTTCATGTACGAAGTTCTGTTCACAAAGATAGTTGTTGTGCACTCGAAATGGGGAAACTTTTTCCGTCTTTTATCTTTTAGTTCTGTTGTTGCTGCTCTTTGTGTCTTTCACTTTTATGTGAACAAGCACAGTTTTGATGGTTTTGATGTTGGACTTTCGTATGCCTTGCTTTTTGGTGCCATTGGATTGGATGCAGTAGCTTTTCTTATGGCCATTCTCTCTGATTGGAGAGCAGCTCTTCTCAAGACATCGGACAATGTTTCTGAGTCTCGTTGGAAATATTTCACTGATCTTTTCAGCAACCTGGAATTGATGATTTTCAGGAAATTCCTCACTATTAAGAGCTCAAAATGGGGTGAAAGAGTGAATTTACAGTTGAGCTCTTCTCAAGACATCGGACAACTTCAAGTCGAATTTACAGTTCTTGCTACCCCCGTATTCTTCCGAAGGTGGTCCGGCATTGTCTCAGGCCATAACTTGATAAGATATTGCCTCAAAGAGCGTCCAAGCAAGATTTTCCGCACCAAGAAGCGAACCTGTTGTGGTGGTTTCACCGAGAAAGTCCGTCAATCCATAAGCAATGGCACTGAAAAAGTCATCAAGTTGGCACACATGGAAACACCCATCGAGCAGTTGACCATTTTCAAGGATACAGTTATTGAATTCGTAGGGCTCAAGGACTTCGTGGATGAGATTACATATGTTTCAAGGGAACCACTCACTAAGGAGCTTTGGCAATTCATATTCAAGGAGCTGCGGTATAAGTCCCAGCAAGCAGATGATCCAGAAACTGCCAAGAGAATATATTCAGCTAGAGGAGATTGGGTGCTTCAGCATTATAAATCAGATGGCTTAATGCGTTACGTTTTGGATGTTGCTTATGATCAAAGTCTTTTGTTGTGGCACGTTGCTACTGAGCTCTTGTACAACACCGATAATGATCGTCCGAAGGAAAGTGTATTCAGCAAGATTTTGTCAGATTACATGCTGTATCTTTTGATTATGCAACCTTCGATGATGCAAACTGTGGCTGGTATTGGGAAAATAAGATATAGAGATACATGCGCTGAGAGTCAGAGATTCTTCGAAGGAAAGAGATGCAATGCACAAGAGGACGCATGTAATCGTGTTCTTGAAGTGCCCACAAACGCTGAACCCATCCTTATAAAAGGAGATATAAGCAAATCTGTGTTGTTTGATGCAAGCATTCTTGCTGCAGAATTGCGAAATTTAACGGAGAAGAAATGGGAGATAACGAGCAAAGTGTGGGTGGAATTGTTGTCGTATGCTGCAAGTCATTGCAGAGCAAATGCCCATGCTCAACAAGTAAGTTATGGTGGAGAGCTTATTACTTTGGTTTGGTTATTGATGGCTCATTTTGGACTAGCAGAACAGTTCTATGTTAATGCAAGAGCAAAACTGATTATGTGAAATTAGCTCTATCTCTCCTTCCATATAATATATGTTGAATTGGCGAATTAGTTTCAAGTATCAAATTTCCTTATTGTGGAGAGGGATCAGCATTTGTATGCCATCCTGAGGATAGAGTAGATGAATTCTGTTCGTCAGTTGTTTTTTTTTTTTTTTTGATTTCCATATAATCTATTTCAGCTAGCCTTTTCAAGTAGCATGCATTTAAAATCTCACCAAAGTCTTGGCTAAAACTCAAGCTTGGTATAAACATATAAGAAAACAGCTAAAAGCAACTTGTGAAAACACATGGCCATTCTCATACATTTAAATCATCTAAGCCGAAGAATAATGCCCATTCTTAATAAGAATAGTTCAACAGATATACTGACTAGACCTGCACTTATGAAAGAATCAAAGATTAATATGGGATGATCCACCTCTCGCAATCTAGGTAGCATAGGTAGCATGGAAATGGAAATATGGAGATAAAAAAAATGTGGAAATAAAAAAAAGTGATAAAATTATATTTTTTGAAAATATAGAAAACAAAAATGTGGAAAAATTAAACACATAAATATTAAAAATATAGTGGTATATAAATAAATTTAAAATATAAACATATATATAAACATTGAAAATTTTATTTATTACTATTTTTTATAATTATAATTATAATTTATTTTGTTAAGTTAAAAAAAATATAGAATTATATTTCAGTTTATTTTCTTTCTTATTTAGAAAAAAACAATAAAATATATATTTTTAGGTTGGAAATGTATTTTCTAATTTTTAAAATTTGTGAAAATAATCCCAAATATTTTCAAAGGGTTTCCTAAAGTTTCTAAAATATTTCTGAAAACATCTATGGGTTGAAGTTGAAGTTTGCTGCCTGACAAATCTCTTTAAGTTGTTATGCCTTTTTCCTTATTAACAGAATTGTGAAAAATGAGAAGAATGATTCTGATGCTTCTTTAATTTATAAGTAGTGTTTCTTGTCTTATATACAAGTTGCAACTATAGTTAAGTAAGCTAAAAGATTCTATGCTAGCCAATGAAAATACAGATTGTGAATAAGTTACTTATAGAAATGGAAATGGTTACTACTGTAAGTACAGTGACCATCCAAGCCGCTGAGCAAAAGGAGAACGAGAATAGCAGAAGGCAGTAACAGTAAAAGCTAGACAACATTGTTGGAGGGCTTGTCGTTGTCGGCAATTTCGCAACGTACGACGGCACTGTTGCTGTCCACATTAATCATCACCCTTTAGGCAAGAAGGACTTTTCAAAAGTCTGCAGGCTTGATTGGGCTTTGTCATAATGGACTGGTACACCAATTACTTAAGGAACGTAGAGGACCTGAGTTTGAACCGAATAAAACCAAAAAAAATGCCTTTGCTTTGCGAGTTGCGACAAGGATGTGTGCATACCGTTAGGCTAAATGTTATTAACAGAGTCATATGTACCAATTGGTTGTAACTGAAACTGACATTTTTGAAACATTAACGACCGAAACCTAAACCAAACTGCTCGGTTGGTTCAATTATTGGGTTTTGGTTGAATTTTGCTTTCCCCCATTCACAAGTGAAGTTTTTTTTTTTTTTCATTTGTTGTTCTCAAAATATAATTTTATTTATTTTAAAATTTGAGTTAGATAAATCAATTCATCCCTTTATTTTTTGTGAGATATTTTTTTTTTTAGAAAAATCATCAATCTTGAACTTTTACCCAATTATCAATTGAATCCTATTTTGAAAATTATTTCAATTTGCTTCTTCAACTTTACAAATTATATTAATTCTATCCAAATTTATTTGAAGGATCTAATTGTATTATTAAAAATTACTTTTAGATCCATGTAAAATAAATGTGACACTTATAAAATTTTCTATCCTTTTTTCTTATTAGAAAAAAATAAAATGTCAAAAAATGATTTTAAATTCAGTTTTGTCACTATTGACATAAATTTTAAAATTTTTTTATAAATTTTTAACTTTTTCACTAAAAAATCTTAAAGTTTAACTATTTTAAAATTTACTTCTCCATTTTCAACCTTATTATTTAAACTAATAGGATTCAAAAAAAAAAAATGTATGGTTTGAAAAGAAAAAGAACTTTGAAATACTAAAAATATTAGTCAATAATATAAAAAATATTTAATTTTTCTGAAAAAGTGATAAAATTAAAATTTTATTATTATTTATAGTGATAGTTAAAAGTACTTACTTTATATTATTATTTTTTTATGTTATTAATATTAGTCTATATAATAAATTATTTTGCAATTTATAGTTTTTTTGTTTTTTCTTATTATTTTTTATAAATACATAAAAGTTAAAATTTTATGTAAACATTTTGATGATTAATTTTTAAATTTATTTGAGAATACTTTTAAAATTTATTTTTTTCTTAAAAAATTTGAATAATTGTCAAATTTATTTTATAGAAATTTAAAAGTAATTTTTAAAAAATATAATTAAATTTTGTAAATCAAATTAATAAAATTCATAAAATTCATAAAATTGAAAGAGTAAATTGAAATAATTTTTAAAATAGAATTTAATTGATAGTTAATTCAAAATTTAGGATAAAATATTTTATTTTTATTTTTTTCCCTTTTCCTGACAATGAATTCTTTTTTTACTTGACATGGGATGCTTTCCTTCTTCCTATTACTCACGTCGGATGCTTTTATTTTGAGTTAACTATCAATTAAATTCTATTTTAAAAATTATTTCTGTTCCTCACTTTATTTTTCCTTTTCTTTCCTGTTGTTTTTATTTTTTGACCAAATTTTCTTTCCTGATGTTCACAATGAACTCACTCCTTTTCTCTATTCACAATGGTAGGAATGGTAGGATGTTTCTTTTTTCTTTTTCTTTTTCTTTTTCTTTTGGAATGGTAGGAGGGACAAATTCTCCATCAATTAAACTCAAAACTTTCATTTTGCTCACATTTCCTTGGATGCTCTTTCAAACTTAAACATTATATATATATAAACAATGAAAATTGAAAATTAAATTAAATTTAATTAAAATAATTTTTATTAACATTTTCGAAAATCTTATGATTTATAATTATGTAAAAATTTTAACTTGGTAAATGATATTAAAATACTCTTTTAATGTTATTTTAATTAAAAAAATTTAAACTATTAAACTTAAATTATTTTTTAAATAATAATTTAACTCAAAAAATAAAATAAGTATCAATTGAATTAAAATAATAATTAATAAAATTAATTCTTTTAATATATCTTTCTTTTTCCTATTCCTGACAATATGGGATGCTTTCTTTTTTTTTTTTTTTTCCTGCTCCGGACAATGAGCTCGCTCCTTTATTTCGCATAAAATGCTTTTCTTTTCCTTGTTCTTGTTAAAATGGTGGGGCTTCTCCGGTAGGGCTGAGTGCGGGTCGCGGAGAACCCAAACCGTTCCGAAAAATTAAATTAAAAATCTTCAGACCCGAAAATATTCGTTGAGCGTTTGACTTTCTCCGAACCGAACAATCCCAAAAATTTTTATTGGGACGGGTCTGGAGATAATGAGTTCTCCGAACCGAGATCCGACCCGAACCATCCCGAATTGCTTCAAACCGAAGAACCGAAATCAGAACCGATAATTTACTATATATATACATGTGTGTGTGTGTGTTTGTGTGAGTATGTATATTTCAAAAATTTTACAAATAGTTATTAGCTTAAAATTTTTTATGATATATTATAAATTATAATGTTGATAATCAATTATTGATAAGTTTATATATTATAAAATTATACTATTATAATCATCTTATATTATATGACATATTATAAAGTTGTACTATTATAATAATAATCTTATATCATAAATTTTTTTATGATGTATTATAAAGTTGTACTATTATAATCATTTTATATTATATATTCAAATTATAATCATCTTCTTTTATATGTTTAAAATGTAAAATTATTAAAGTATAAATGTAGCACCCTCCAGGTACCACATACAAGTGTTCCAATAATATAACAACACATGGCATAAATGTTTTTTTTTTTCTAATAAGAGAATATACATTTATACCAAAACACTTGTTTATACATATTGTACTTTAGTATACATATATAACTTGTTATCAAAATAAATACATTACTTAAAAACAAAATGCTTGAATGTGATGATAATGATGATCATGAGGATGGAGATGTCGACACCAAGCCTGCCTTGGACCCACTTGAGCTCACATGAAACACACTTCAAGATTACTAACCTGAAAAACCA
>CATIWO010647841.1:0-10415 GCA_949673435.1 Macaranga tanarius
TTTAATATTTTATAAATTTTTAAGCTTATTCTTTAATTATATAACTAAAAAAATATTTTTATTTATAATTTTAATATTTATATATAATTTTTCTAATTAATATATTTTATTTAATATTTTTATAATAAATATATATGACTCGCTCGGTTTGGTTATTTTCAGTTTTTCAACTTAAAAATCGAAATTAAACCGAACCAGTCAGTTATATATTTTTAAAAACCGAAATCGAACCGAACCTAAATATAATCGACCAAACTGGTCGGTTTGGTTCGGTCTGTACAAAACGCTACTCCTGGTCTGTACAAAACGCTACTCCCAGTAGCGTTTTGTACAGACCAGGGAGTAGCGTTTTGTACAATTTGACCGTCCGGGTTGGTCAAATTCACCCTAAATTGAGAATTTTTTTCCCTTTCACCCTAAAAATAGGAATTACTTTTTAAACTACCCTAAAATGGGACTAAAAAATATTTTTTACCCTAAATTGGTAATTGTTCCTTTTTTTTCTTCATCCATTTCACCATTATTTTTAACTTTTAATTTAGCATTTAAAACTTCAAATATTTCAATTGTAATTCGATGAAAATTTTTTATGGATAAAGATCAGTGTTGTAGGTTGCGACGCTACAATACGTCACAACCCGCGACACATTTACCAAATTGTTCCAAAAAAAATAAAAAAAAAACAAACTAAATGCCCCTGTATTCGGGGGGCATTTTCGTCCTCCCTTTACAATGAGCGTCCATTTTTTATATCATTTTCTGACAAGTGTGCTGACATAGTTACACATGTCAAATAATTTTTTTTAATCAAAATTACATGTTGAGTAGTAGCACATGTTGCTTTGACACAGTGTCACATGTCATGTTAACTCTTTTCCCTCTATTTTAATTATTGAAAATTTTTACTTATACATCATATTTGTAACATATACTTTAAATGTTTTATATTTGATCAGTAAAAATGAAACATATATTTTTATTTTGTGATATATATTTTGAATATTTTATATTTGACCAATAAAAATGAGACATATATACTTATATTATAAATTCAATTATAATCGTAGTGTGTGATACACCTGAATAGGCAATTTTTTCTTCTTTAGGTTTCCTTCACTTTCTTTTATGCCAAAGAGGAAAACACTCTTAAAAAGAAGTTCAGCTTTAATCAAACTATACCATCACCATCCTACAAAATGCTCCACTCCACCATTATACTTCAAGAGCCAACATTTCACCGCCACCGCCACCATCTCTGTCCAGATCTCATCACGCTTCTCTCCCTACACTAAATTCTTTCTCTATAATTTGCAGGCATATAAATTTGGTCTCTTCTCTTCCCACTTAGTGCTGTGTTGCCTCAGACCTCTTCGCATTATGTTTGTTATCTCAGTTTTAGTCTTGTAACATAATAATTCGCGCTTAACTTGATTCATCAATAAAACCACTTATGATTCCCTCCGCTGAAATGATAAAAGCTGATTCTTTTTGCCCTACAAATAAAATAAAACCACTGATGCTTATTAATTCTCATTTCAGTTACTAGTGCTGATCAACAAGCAAGAATAATGTATCTTTGCCTTCTTTTTTTTTTTTTGATTGGAGTAAAAACATATCTTCTTATGTTTATTGGCCAAGAAGATCCAAGAAAAGCTAAAGGTTTTTCCTTTACTCAGATTTTCAGTACCCAGATGGGGAGTGTGAAAAAAATGTATAGAATGGAGAAGAGAGAGTTAGTGGAACACATGGCAATGATGTGTTATCATATGTTCCACTAATCTGATGTGTAATTTTAAGAAGATAAAATCAATTAAAATTAACAAAGGGTGTAAATTATCCCTAAAATAGTTAGGAAGTACTTTACAATGTCTGACCCTTGAAAATGACATTGACAGAAAATCATATTTGGAGCAATATAAGTTTGACAAAGGAAAAAGTCCTCGTGCCTGGATGCATTCAATTCAATCCAGAAAATGGTCCAGGTCAAACTTCGAGAGTGTGATGAGTAGCGAGTGGCACAAGTAACAAATGCTTTGTACTCCTCTAGATAAGGGAAAATTATTGAACCTGACCAAAGAAATGATCAGGGTTCACCGAGTCTGAACTTGAATTAAATACATTTGCCAGCAAACAACAATAGCTCCAAGAAATTGTCCAAAATAAATAAGCAAGTTTGAATTCTTAATTATGTGAAGAATATAAATTTAACATATAAAAAAATGGCTCCAAGAAGGAGAATATTATGTGCATCTTGAGACAAGGTTAAGACGTAATTCATCTTATATACATATGAATTCATGTTACATTCATCATGGTGCAAATTACTAATCCTAGATACATTTTAACACAACTTCCTCTAGAAGAATCGACATGCAAAAAATGCAAAAGGAAAAAGCCGGGTGTAGGAAACTGTAAGCATCTATTTAATATATCCTTTTCCAGATAAAGCTACACTAAGCAGTAATTTTGACTCACATTTTATTGATCCCAGTAGTTCCTTAGCTGTGACATATGTAGGAGAAGCTCATCTCTGCCCAAGCCTGTGACAGTACTAGTCATGATCCATGGGGGATGTTCTCGGTAGTTTTGTCTAATCAACTCCTGGAAATTCCTGATATTCTCATCAGGCCTTGTTCCCTTCCCCCCTTTCATTTTGTCACACTTTGTGAAAACAAATGTCAATGGTATCTGAAATACATGATGAAAGAATTCAGGTTTATTCTAGGGCAAGTAAATTGTTTATACAGGTTAGGCAAAGGGAATTTTAAGAGTGAAACCTACATTATTGCGTCCAAGCCAATTAGCACAATCTAGGTCGATCTTTTGAGGAGGAACACTTGCATCAATGAGAAGTAGAACAGCTACTAGAGTTTCTCTGTTCAAAAAATAGCCTTTAGTGAATGAGGACCAATCCGTTTGAGCAGAAGCTGGGGCTTTTGCGAACCTGCAAACGAGGAGACTTATTAACTGTAAAATAGACTTGTACCATCAGTGCATATAACAAATACATGCAGTTAGATAAAGCAGACATGACTTTAACATGGTGATTCAACAATTCAAACAGTAGATAAAAAACATCAGTCTTCATGAATAAAAAAGCAAATAGCATTGGCATACGCTCTGACTCTCTGCACTCCTAAGGAACAGTATAACATGCCTCATAAGAAACGGAATCATGTCTACCACATTAGTTGACCACTGTGGCCCATAATAAGTAAGCTACAAGCAATTATTTTTGCAAGAGATTTATTCTCAATGATTTTAAATTTAATCAGCAAAGGTATAAATACTGGACAATTATGTTTAAATTATTAGACTGGGGAATAGGATTAAATCATGGGCAGAAACAGCAAGTTCAGCAGAAACATGGAAGCTTTCTGTTGCAAAGCATATCATTTGAAAATGAGAAATAAATAATTCACTTCAAAAGAATTTTATATTTGATATAAAATTCAAAGGCCAGAAAAATAGAATGTCAATTGAGTTTGTTGCTAAAACAGAAAAACTCCAAGAAGGAAGAGGAAACATAAGCAACATCATGGCAAGTAACAGCCTACCGATTATATATACCACTTAACTATACATGGGACTTGTTCATACCAAGGATTGAACAATCTTTCTCTCATTCTCAACTATCAATGAAGCAGATTCAAGATAAACAAGGTCACTAATTCATATAATTAAATGTCCTTAGAAAAAAGTGCTCCCATCTTCTGCAGAGTGAACACGATGCAGCGACACCACTGAGCGTGGGTCATGGTGAGTGGGCAGATTGCATAATTTGGAACATATAAAGGGCCTCCCATATTAGAGAAAGCTTAAGAATCAACTCCAATAAATTCTTACACTTCCCAACTTAAATGTATCCTAAATTGAAAATTTAAATTAATCACTGATAAATAACAAAATCAAAGTTCATTTTCTAAATCAATGGGGGCATACCCACTTAGAAAGCTGAAAAATTCTGCACATAAGGCATTGATATGAAAAAGCAAATCACTTCAAAAGCACCAAATAAAAATGTGCAGCTAACAAACATGAAGTAAATATTAAAACAGTTGATGCTTGCTTACCCATAACCAGGCAAATCCACAAGATACCAACTTTTATTCACCAAGAAATGATTTATCAACTGAGTCTTCCCTACATTTAAAAATACACATACACACCATTATCAATTTACGCATAAGAAACGCCAAAAAAAAAAAAATCAAAATCGAAACTTTATGCTCATTTTTATTCACTAAACCTGGCTTTTTAGAAGTAAGAGCAACTTCTTTCTTTCTAACAAGAGCATTAATAAGTGAAGACTTGCCAGCATTAGACCGACCCAGAATTGCAAATTCGGGTCGGTCATCTCTCGGGCAATCTCTTGCTCGACTGCTACTTTTAACAAACTCTACCTCCTTAATCTGTGAGTGACCCGCGTAAGGTCCGACTATTATATTCGACCCGGGTAATACCATATTCTCCGTTACTTCGTCTGGGTCGACTCCGGGAGGAACGAAGAGTACGGTCCGGGCGAACCGGGACGAATCGGCGGCTGACGGTTGGGCAGTTTTTTCGGCGGAGATTTTTGGGTAAGGAGAGTTTTGAGTAGAGAAGTTGAAAGAAAGGGCAAAAGGGTGGGATTTTTTTAGAGTTGAAGGAAGAGATTTTGGTGATAAGAGAAGGATTAGGCGGTTTCGGAGCAGCATTTTCTGCTGTAGATTTTTTCTCCCATCGAGAGTTGCAGAGGTTATAGCTACCGGTTGATGAAGTAAACGACGTCGTTATTGCTTGCTAATACTTTTCAAATGGGATAATAACAATTCAGTCCTATTAGTTATGCTGCATTTCCATTTTAGTCCTATGACCTTTATTTTTAACAATTGAATTCAATAAAGAATTAAAAAATTATCTGTTGGTCCTAATCTGTTATCTTTGATAGAAAATGCATACGTAGCTACAAGTATGCCTAAATAGGCGATGAAGTTACTCGCACTCGTGCCATGTTGGATGCTATGTTGAATGAAGGGCCCTTTAAACTTTCCACCAATAATTTATTTTAGGGTTTCTCAAAATAGTTGAAGCACAAAACTCTTTCTCTTTTTGTTGATTCACATTTTTCTCAAAATCATTATCTTTCTAATCACTTATTGGACTCACAAGCTCTGCCTCGTCTTTCTTTACCTCATCCTTTCCAATCTCAAACCTTCTATTTTTTATAATATGGAACTCCTCTTAACCATAGCATGATGTCAATAGGATGTATAGTGGGTTTGTTCAAATTATGATAAGGATCCTTCAAGCTCCAACCTTTGGAGAAATTATTATCTTTTAGGTGGCTCCTCTCTTAAGTTGTGTGAAATCAACCTTGGTTATGGATTACACATCAAGAAACAATGACAAAGTACAAGCTAATGTGTGTTCTTTAAAGCTAGAGATGCTTGCTATAAAGTAAATTATTTTCTTTTTCTTTTCTCTTTAACCTATTTATTTTGTTGTTCTTTAATTTTTTTTGTTCTTATTTCATTTGCTTTTTTCAATTATATCAACCTAATCTCTCTAGAATTTTGCAATAATTCTATAATAAGGTATGTGATACTTTCTACACCTATGTAGAGAATGAATCAATAAAGAAACCTATAGAAATTGGGTTAGTAGGACTATCCAATAGAGTGTAAGAGTTTAAGAGCTGTCGGTCTTCTTAGGTAAATGAAGAAAAATCATATATTTTGAATCTTTTTATCAAATAGTTTATTAATTAAAAAAATTGAATGATGCAAGTGAAGCATTTTGATCAATTATATGCTAAGAATATGAAGGTACATAGATTATTGGATGATAAGATTTAGAATAGTAGTTGAATTATCAAAGTGTTTTGGGATAAGATCGAAAACAAAAAAAAATGTTAGATGATATATCCATCTTTATATATAAATTTTCTCCTTCTTCATCAATTTTTTTGGGTTCTTTTTATTTTCTATTTAATTTGAGTTTCTTTCGATTTTTTTTTTCAAATCATAATTTTCAAGGGGAAGAAATATTTGACACTAATGGATACTTTTTACTTTTTGTTTAGTATTTTTGGTGGGTTCTGAAGTCTTTTTATTAAATTTACCTTCTTTTTTTATTGTTATTTTTCTTTCTTATTTCTTATTTCTGCAACAACTTATAGCAGTTTATTTTCGTCTGCCTGATTGTTGATATGAATAATTATATATTGTTATCGATGATGTTGATTTTCTATATTATTGGTGTTAATATTGTTGGAGGTAATGGTAGTGGTGGTGGTTAATTTTGTTGATGATGAGGATGGCATTGGGGTGATGGTGTTAGGCAGAAATAGGATTAATTTTGATAGGGATGTTGATGACGATGGTGGTGGTCGCAAAAAATAAAATAAAAGAACAATAATGGTGGAGTTTGTGGAGATGGGATTTGCTTGGGGTTATTTACATCCATAGTACCCAATTTTATCGATCAATTCCATTATAATACCTAACATTTAACTGGCCACTTAAAACTCTCTAATATTTAATTTGAGTTTCACTAAACTACCCAATGTCATTTTCTGGTAGTCGGTGATGATATGGTACCTATGTGGACACTGACATGTCAAAAAAAATTTTAAAAAAATTCACTTGAAAATATGGGACATATGGTGTCTACCTCTCTCTCCTCACAGATGCAACTACTCTCCCTGCTTCCCATAGAAATTTCACCATTCTTTTGAAAGCTTCAATGATTAGGTTAGATGTAATTTTTTCATAAGAAGCAACAAGCTTCTTTGTCTTTTTTACCATCTCCTCATTGGCTTTTCCTATTATTTCATCTATAGAAGAACTCTGACTACCACTCTAGTTCAACTTCTACCTATGACAATGGTGACATACAAATGCAATATTTGTTGAAAAAGCATTACAGACTAGCCAAGCACTTTCAAGAGCGGTCCATTTCCAAGATTTATAGAGAACTTGCATTTATAATCCATTCATTTCATACAAAATCTTTTTGATTTTCTCTCTCTTTAATGGGTACACAGTGTGCCTTCATCTTCTTCTTTATATCCAAAAAACAACAAACATACCAATAATTCACCATGGATAATAAGCACTTACTAAATAAAATCTAATAATATTAAAAATAAAATAAAAAAATGAAAGTACTTTAGATCTAGTGCCATAAAAGGCACAAACAATGGCATCGGTTGGTGGTTAGCCTCGTTTGGTTGTTGGCCGGTGTTGTTGAATAGTCGACCTCTTTTGATTACAAATCTATTTTTTGGTGGTTAACCACTTTTGTCATATGGTCGACCTCTTTTGGTCGATGATTTTTTGCAATTGATATCGATGTGCAGGTGTTGTATTTCTTTAGTGAACAATAAATTTTATTTGTAGATGATAATGAAGGAGAAGATGTGGCAGATGAAGATATAGATAATGATGGTGGAGGTGAAGATGGTTTATTTGAGTTGAAAATTTGTAATTTTTTTGAAAATTTAGTTATTTAATTTGGTAAAAGTGTGAGTTTTGTTTATAAATTTTATTTTTCAAACTGTTTGGTGTTTAAGAAAGAACAGGAAAATGAAAAAAAGGGAAATTCTATAGTTACTTGGTTTTTAATTTACTTTGTCTTTATCGCCATTGGATGAAAAGTGTATGTCATCATCTAACCAATTGCGGTTATTGACAAAGTATAGTTTACTCTGTTAAAAATAAAATTACTATAGAACGCACCTATTAAATAATAGAAAAGAGATAGAGAAAACAAAGAAAAGTACAAAATGAAAAATATAAAAATAAATAGAATATGTGACGCTAATGTGGCGCCACATGTCCTACTTAATCTATATGTGAAAAATGAGAAATAAATAATTGTGACACATATGCTACCAAATAAGCTTCACATCATCACTGATCACCAGAAAATGATGTTAGGTATTTTAATGAGATTCAGATTAAATGTTGGAGAGTTTTAAGTAACTAATTAAATATTGTGTAGTATAATGGGATCAAGTGAGAAAATTGGGTACTGTGAATGCAATTAACCCGATTTGCTTAGAAAAGGAATGAGGATATAAGAATGGATGGTTGCCATTTAAAAAAAAAAAGGATTGTAAATATTGCATAGTGAATAAAATGTGAAGTTTTAATTATTAATTGAAATTCTATATGGCAATCTAACGTGGTAACACTTTCAATGACATCATTGCTCATATGGGCATACTTCCAGCCACGTGTACACTTTCTATTAGAGATAACAAAAAATATGACTAACGAGTAATTTTTTAATTCTTTATTAAACTCAATTGTTAAAAATAAAGGTCATAGGATTAAATTGATAACGTAGTAAAACTAATAGGACTGAATTTGTTATTATCCTCTTTTCTAATAAATTTTTTAGAGAAAAATACAAAAATATTATGTAATTATGCAGTTTTTACTTTTGGAAAAATTATAAAAAAAAAAAATCACCACCTTTAACATTTTTAGCAAATTCAATATATTTTTTTAATTTAGCAATATTATTCATCAACTTTCTAATTTTTGTAATTTAAATTACCAACAAACTCTCTGACAAAATGTAATTGACATAAAAATTGAAATTATCTTTAATTTTTTAAATAGGACCTATAAAAACTCTAATGGATAAAATGGTGCATTCTAAGATTTCAAAATATAAAATTTTAAATGGTTCTATCTATCTATTTAATTTAGAAATTAAGCCATTTAAAATGGTGCATTTTAAAATTTTAGAGTCTCATACACTATTTCATGTAATGGATGATGCTATATGGATTTCATAAAAAAGAACTAAAGATAATTCTGACTACCATGTTAGTTTAATTTTATATGAGAGTTTATCAGTGTTTCACATTGTAAAAATTAGAGAATTGATAAATAACATTGTCAAAACTAAAAAGATATATTGAATTTGTCAAAAATGCTAAATGTGGTAAAAAAAAAAATTTTGTAATTTGCCCTTTAATTTTTTAGTTGTGATTTTCCTTTTTTTTTTTTTTTTTTATATCATCTTAGCGCCTGCAATTTTTATTCTATTATATGTCAGTATCTCATTAACTACCGTTATTAGTTTTCATTAGTCTTTTTTTTTATATATATATAATTAACACTAATATAGAGAGTCTTTCTTCTGTATTAATTTTTATTTAATTATAGCCATTGATATATATTACAATAGTGATATAAAAAAATAATTAATAATTATAATTAAATAAATATTAATTTTATTTATTTTATTTTATTTGTATTGATATATATATGTGCATTATAGTAAGAGCCTAATATAGGTTTGCTAAGATATACATACATGTATCTATAAAAACAAATTTTTTTTACTTAAATTTAAATTAGAAAATTATTGTCCATTTTAAATGTATTACAGGCTATTATATATATCAATGACTATAATTAAATAATATTATAATTTTATTTTTATAAATACACATAAGTGAAAAAGAATCTAAGCTCTTATATATATATATATATCTACTTATTTATAAATAATTAAATTTTTTATTGACAATAATATGTCAAAATCAAAAATATATAATTTATAATTAGTTTGTGCAATGCTCAGGTACATGATTATTTTTTTAATATTTAATTATTTTTCAATGATTTAACATCCATCCAAACCATTTTTAATAAATTAAATTAACATATATTTTGGATTTTATTAAAAATAAAAATAAAGTCTTTTAAAAATAAATTTGTAATATGTTTGTAAGTCTCTTAACTATTCTGATAATAAATTAATTAAGAAATTATTTGGTCATTGAATTATCATATTTTATTTTTAAGATATGTGTCCTCAGAACTGGATTAATGAGATTTATTAACAATTTAAGGTTTAATTAAATATGTATTTTAGTTTTATTTTTCTAGGGGAATTGGATTTAAAATAATTAATTAAAAATAAAATCAAATATAGAGAGCTTGGACTAAGTTGAAAGAAAAATGAAATGTGAGGATTTATGAGATAATGATTAAAGAAATGAAAGATTAAAAAAAAAAAAAGGAAAGCTCTGCGTTTTTTACGCAGAAGGAGGAAGAGAAGAAAAAAAGAAGAGGAAGAAGAAACTTTAGCACTGTCACACCCGCTCCTCTAGCTATTGAGCCAGACGTGACCTGCTGTGCTGAACTCACATACTAATGCTATAAACATAATATCAAACCTCAAACATCCAGATGGACTTAAAATAAAATTTGTCATTATACATACTAAGAATCTTATATAAAAATCTCAGATTTGTCCAAATACAAGTTCATCTACTAATCAATAAATAAGAACTGAATAATAATACAAAAGTCCAAAAGTCTGAGTTTATTGGCTCAACCTCTACTAGACACTGATGGGCACCAAAAAGATCTTAAGAAATACTGCAGATGCTACACTGCTGGATCTGA
>CATIWO010647873.1:0-19059 GCA_949673435.1 Macaranga tanarius
CCCTTTCTTATTCACAAATTACTTGAAACAAAATTAGTACCTTATTTTTATCAACATTGTGTTATTATCAAAATTGAGGATGTAACCTTTAGTCAACATAATATTAACTTTTAATGATAAATTTATAATATTTATAATTCATATTCAATCTAACTAATTAGTTATTTTAAAAATATTATAAATTTATTTTAAAAATTATTTGTTTTATTCATAATAAAATTAAAAATACATCTAAACTTGATTTGTTATGAATTTATTATAGTTAATTGAATGATAAATCATTCATTATACGATTTTAGTATTAAAAATTCATCTTATTTTAACAATAAAACATATATTTTAAAAAATATTGTTAGAAAGGTGGTAAAATGTAAAAAAACATAAAACATGTAGTACTTAACTATCAGAAAAAAATCACAAAACTATTGTGCACTCTTAGTATCAAAATAGTTAATATTGTTTGTTTGTTTTTAAGGCTAAATACATCCACATCCCTTTAAACTTGATATATTTTGTCAGTTTATCCCTTCAACTTATATATTAACCATTTTGACATCTTAACTTATTAAAAACATTACTTATAAATAATTTTTATCTAGTCCAAGTATTTAAATGGTTTCACTTTAACTTAAAAAAAAAATTTAATACTTTAAATAGTACAAAAAATATTGATAAATCTTATTTTTAGTAAGTTCAAGCGTGAAATTAATAATTTTATAAGTTGAAAAACAATTTGACCCCAAAAAAAAAAGTTCAAGTACGGAAATTGCATATGTACGAGGCCTTCTTTGTGATGGTGGAGTTTGAACCATAATGAAAAAGTAATGAAGCATTAGCCAAGTTGGCTACTGTAATTTTCGGACCACAATTGAATTATTTTTTAACTTTCATTTGCAATTAATTAAGCACTTAAATTGGTAAAGAACTCGTTTAGTGGCATTGTCGAAACTGAAATTGGGAAATAGATGTTGTACAGAAAATTCTAAATATTTTTTGTTTGATTTCTCTTAGCCTCTTTCAGTTTAATGAGATTGAATGGCTTTCTCAAGTTGCAGGCTGAAAAGCTAAGTTTATTCTTAAACTATGTTGTTCAATAAGATATATTATTAGCAAAATCAGACAATTGTCTATTTTTCGTCAAAAAAAAAAAATATATTTTATAATAAAAAATAACTGAGACCCTTTGAATTTTGTTGAGTTCTTCATCATTATTAAAAATCAATCCCAACGATATTTTGAGCCAAATCTCAAATAGGTTTTGCTTGTTTACACCAGTGTGGGCCCTCTACTATTTGATGTGGTTAAAAGAAAATTCCAGAAAGTAAGGGAAAAGTCTTCATTTGATTACAATTTTTTTTTCTTCTTTTTTTGAACTGCATTTGATTACAAAATTTACAGCTATAAAATAAGGATAAAAATTAAAATTATATTTGATTTTTTTTTTTTGACAATATTAAAATGATATTTGATAATTTGCATACACTCGGCCAAACCCGACAAAATGAAATTCAGCACATCTAAATTACAAATATGGCAGAGGAAGTAAACCGAGTAATACCTAAATAATGTTCTGAAAATATAGTCTTACATAAATGACAAATGAAAATGTCACAATGGCAAGAATTCTCATTCACGTAAGAGCATGAATTCTCAGGCCTACAGAAAATTTGATTTTGAGGATAGATAAAACTACATACAAGTTAGGTTTCTGTTCACGAGTCTGCAAAATTGAAGCACATCCAAAGACTCCTCAGCGCCACCAGCCAGCCAAATCCATCAATTTGAATGTTTGTTTTCATGAACGGAAGTCCACTTTTCCTAATATGCTCATGCAGCCTGTGACACAAGCAGTAATGAAGGATCATGCATCATATTATATGTCTGAATATTGATCCACGAAGACACCCAAAAGAAAATAATCAATCCAACTAATGAAAATTTTTTTTTGTACTTTCGATAAACCATGATTAATGTGATAAATCACCCATGTGATATTCCTACTATACATACTTTATTCCGTTTTAAACAATACACAAATGACACTCTTAATGTTGATTTTGCAAAAATTTCATCATGATAAATCCATTTCAAGGGATTCTGTAACACGTACTTGCCTACTGCATAGGCATTTACAGCTCTGGAAGTCCATATTCTAGAGACATCAAGGTACAAATGCCTGGAATAGTTATAGCTCAAGGCTCAAGCAGATGAAACTCCATTTTCTAGAAACATCTGTTTCATGGGGAATACACAAGTTCGAAGTTGTACGAGAGTAATACAAACCTATGTCATGGAAAATGATGTTGAAATATGCAACTGCCAAGTCCCAAATATATATATATATATATATATATGCCCCTCACAGAACTTCCTTTTACTGCTCCACACAATACTGTTTGACCTCACATTTTCTCTTTTTTCATAATTCATACTTACGAATAATGTGAATAATGAACACATTATGTTTTATGCCAAACAGGTTAAGGAAGCAACATAAAATTAAGAACTAAAGTTTCTTCGAAGAAGAAATTTCCATTTCAAATTGACCATCATTATCCGATTATTCACTAAAGAAAAGGACAATTTTCATCTACAACACCATGGAATTATATCTTTATTCCTGACTACTTTCAAATATATCTACAACCATAGAAATCCTACTTCAACAAGATTCTCATGCTTTGAGCAATGCAACATAACTTACATTTAATCTAATTCAAACGTAGACTTTTAGTATTTAACAATTTTGATTTTAGAAAAGCATTATATCAAATCGCAATCAAATGCATGAGTGCAGAATTATACCTCATAATTTTCAAAGCAATAAAGCGCCATTTTCTATGTTAGCTTCCAAATTCCAGCCTCTGAATAGATTGAAACTAGTTAGCTTCTGGCCTAGTCAATTGCTTGTAAGATACAACCAATCAAATAGAAAAAGCAGATTACCTTTCTGCAGCTTCTTTCTTCAATTCCTCTATCTGCATTTCAATTTTAGTACATGCGGCTTGGATTTCTATGTTTTTTAGGCAAAGCTCTTTCCATTGCATAGATAGAGCATTCAGCTCATAAGCAGTATTTTGCTGGTTGGTCAAATAAAGGAAATTAACTATCAGGACATTAGCAAAGAATTCAAAGAGCGTATAAGTCATAAGTAAAGCAGATATATGCATCACCTGATGATGCTTCCTTTCACGGTTCACAACTTCAATTTTTTCATTTTGCTCCTGAGCTAACTTTTGCATTCTGAAAATTCAACATGAGTGCTTTAAGCAAAAAATGCACTATATTTGTTGAAACACTACAATAACCCTACCACTCCTAAGTTGCCTAGACAAGGATGGTTCAAGAGCACTGCTATAATTAAAAATGGTCCCTAAATAAGTTGTCAAGCATGAGAGTAAAAACCATGCAGTAAAGCCTAATAACAACTTTCAACAGTCATGAAACAATTTGGCTCTTTAAAAAATTCTGTCTATGCTGTTAAAAGAAACTTAAAAAGTACTTATTAGTTGTCTTCTGATTCTCCTCGTAATTTTTTTGTTAAAGATTTATACTTCACAAGAAAAAGCAAGTGGTGGACTATGTACAGATAGGTGACCGTCCCCAGCCCTTGCAATGCTAAGCAAAAAGACCTTCGTATTGGAACACCCTATGGTTGAAATTAAAATAGGTTATACTTCATAAAAACTTTCATACCTGGACAACATTGCTTCTAAGGTCCGGTTATGTTGTATCCATACATCTGGACCGTATTTTGACATAATGTCCAAATTTTCCAGCCTGCAAATGACCCATTCAACTAATTAGAAATAATATATTTAGTGTGCACATTAAGCAGGTTTATTTGTAGGCATATAACTTGTGGTTGGATACATGAGCTCACATTCTGATATAAGGATATCAGATCACAAGGCAAATAGGAAGCATATAATAAGCTTTTATAAGACTACAGCTGGAAGAATATAACATAGTGAAAATAGGATGCAGTGTTCACAAATCACTAAGCTGATCCATTGAGCACTTGATTCAATGATAATGAAAAATTGCAACTTTAGAACATAAAATTTAAAACATCATTTAGGCACATATTTCTTATCTGCATGCAACTCAAAAACCTTGAACAATGGTTCATTACTCTTCATATTTACAAGCTTCAAAAGTTAACAGTCAACTGATTTATGGAAAAGGTTTTAAAGCATGCAAAGCTTCATGATTTACACACAACAAAACATTGATCTTACAAATCACTGCTTATTGGAAGCAATAAACAATAAGCCCATCTATCAGAGGTGCTTGTCACAATTCCTGCACCAAAATGGAGCAGGTACAGGAGGTGAAAACATGGACCTTCAAGGGTGCTAAACGTGCATTACTGCATCATACCACATGCCACTCTAAGCTCAAATCTAATTGCAACATGCATGATCATTTGAGGCATCAATTAGACATAAAAGAGGCTTAAATTGGTGCAGCAATTCTAATACAACCCCCTAGAGACACATATCTTACTCCATGTTTTGGTAGTTCGGTAGTGTTATTGCACACATCTTACTTTGCAACACTAACAAACTACCAAGACATGCAGTGCTCCTCTGATACCTTTTGGGAAAGGTTTTCAATCACCAAAGAAGAGTATGTAAGTTGTAGAATTATGCATTAAGCTTACAGTTATAGGCTTATAGTGTTTCTATTGGCCCTTTATATGCAATAGCCTACTCTAATATTCAACAGAACAGCAGCTACGAAATGCACGAAATCAGCCCATTCACAAGAGCACACACATGCACATCTATATGCATTTTAGCTTACAAGGTTGCATTCAATTGTTTAACAAATATACACAAGCATATATATTTCCAGTTTGGAATATAACAAAAGCACAGCAGCAGCAGCAACAACAAAAGAAAAAAATTAACAATAGCAGCGACATGGCGGCGGCAGCAGCAGCAGCAATAACAACAACATTAGCACGGATGTATGTTCATCTCAACAACACACCAAAAACCCGAAAATACTAATAGACACATACATATCCAGGGCACTAAAAATTGAAGTGTTCTTAATAATGAACCTGATGATTTGATGTTGCAACAAACGATGTCCTCTTAAAAGTGCTTGCTTCCAAGCAGATTCATCATTCATTTTATTGGCAGGCGGCAAATCCAGATGAGAATATCTTGAAAAATCAAGAGTAATTGGAGGCTTTCCAGCTCTAACACGCTCATATTCTTTCCCAAGCATTGGATAATTCTGTACTTTCATAAAATTCAACAACACAATTACAAGAAAATTAAAATTAAAATTAAAATTATAGCTGCCTAAAACCCTAAAAAAGGCGAAATTGCTGAAGCTAAGTAACCTCGTAAGCGAAATTAGGAAGAGGAGGCAAGTCTTTTAAAAAATCAGATGGTTTTTTAGAGCTTCTACGCATCTCTTCCTCAACAAGACGATCAACCTCTGCTTTAACGCTAGGGTTTCCGTAATCATCGTCTATATAAGGCAACGCGTCCACAATTTCTGCATTTGAAGAGTTCGACCATGGCTTTGAAGGCTCAGGCGCTGCCTCCAGCATCAGGATTTCTCCGTTTCCGGCTGTTGACGCCGCCATCGGTGGAATGTACGGCGGAGGAGGAGAGGCAAAGGTTTCTGATTATAGTAGAAGGAAGTAAGAAACGAACAAGATGTGATTAGTTAGCTGTGTTTGCTACTATTGTTTCTTGTGTGTAACCCAATTATCTACTGTTTGATTTGCCTCAAGTGTAAAAGAGTTCAAGTATAATAATTTTGGAAAGCTATTTTAATTAAATAATGTGTTGCTAGTTAATTAAATGTACTTTTTAATTATATTGGATAAAAGAAAATTAGGGTTTAAACTTGAGATTTTAGTAAATTATTGAATTTTAGTCATCAAATTAAGATTGAAAACTTTTATATATATTAACAACAATTATTAAAATTATATATATATATATACATACATATAATTTTAATTACAATTCAACTGCTTCAACTATTTCATTGGATAACTCTATTTTACATTTTTATTGATAACTCTAATTGAGATTTATTGACTGAATTTCAAATTTTGAATTCAACAAATTAAAATTTAAAATTATTTTGCATAATTTTTTTTTTTCTTGGAAGTCTAATGAATCATGGACTATAGAATAAGAGTAGTAATTTTTTTATCACTCCACACCGTTAGACCTTTTAGTGGAGTATTGGTCAAAAACAAATACATAAAAGCATTAGATTTTAGCTGCTGCTACAAATGCAAATGTTTCAACTATAGAAATTAGAATGAATTTTATAGCAGCTCAGTTTGCAGATTGTTTGATGAGCCCACCAATTTCAGCCCTTGCAAATTTCATCTTAGAGCAGAATTCAAGTTGTAGTAGCAAATAAGTAGCGATGAACATATACTTGAACAGCAGGTGCTTGTTCACATCACAAGCCGATAAGCATCCACTTACCCACAGAGTCAAGTTTTAGACTCAGAATCAGACCATTGAATATATCTATATTTGAGCCATGATTCTGTAGCTATAACATACAACACAATAAAAACACAAAAAACTGGATGATACAAATCAACCAACTATTCTTAAGTAAAGAATTACAGCTTAATGAGACATTTTTCGATATTTTTATTTTATTCTACTCCTTTTAATTAGTTCAAATTTTGCAAAAACCATACCTAATACCCAATACAAATTCTTTACATTGGTGATCATGTATGAAAATCAAAATGAAATGACTAAGGGGGAAAAAAAAAGCCATTCTCACTAGTCTATGACATTGGCATATTCGCATAAAGGATGGTGAAGAAGCCCTCAACTTCTGGTATGCTCTGAATGATCCGGAGAAATCGATTTTGGCCTGGTTCTTCAAGTAATAATGGACCCATTTGTGCAACTCTTGGCACAAGTCTTGCTAGTGGCATCCCCATCGTTAGACTGCCACCAGAGGACTCGGCTGCCATATCATCCACAAGTGCATCCACTGCTACTTTTAGTGATATTTCCACAACTCTAAGGAATTCAGCACTGCAAGAGATATGGCAATTAATAATCTGAAGCAGCAGAAAGTTGAATTTGTTTAAATGATGTTCATCCTTTCAGCTTTCTAACTAGTGATACATAGACCGTTTTCTATACACAAAGGGACAAAGCAAAAAATCATGAGCGGAAAATGCTAACTTGTGTTACCAAAATAAATGCTAATTTGGAAATTTTCCCCAAAAAAAAAAAGGAAACAAGAAGTCCTCAAAAATAGTCTACTGGCCATTTTCCCAGGGTACCACAATAAAGCCCAATTTAAGTGGAAAGATTGATCTCAAATCAGAGTAGAAACCCAGATTGAAAGTAAAACTTCATATTTATACAATGGAGAGACATCTAATTGACTCTCACAATTTCTTTCAGTTCTCATATGGCATTTACGAATTCTTGCACCTGAAATATATTTCAGCCATTTTCTTGACTGGAATTCTAGTCATACCTCGATATCACTGCTCGTGCCTCTGCCATAAGCTGTTCAAACTTTGTAGTATCAGTAATTATCGTGTCATCACTGCTGGAATCTACAGGTAATTTGTTGAACCTAGCATCAGCAGGCATCACATATTCTACCCAGCGATGTGGACTTCCTCTGCTCATTAACAAGTGAAGTATCTGCATAATAGTTTCATGGAGGGTTGCAGTGTTGAAGAAATCCCTCAATTGTATTCTGCACATATTAAGGTTGCAATGAAATTAACAAAGCTCCAGTGACAAGTTTCTTTGCTTACCACCATACAATTTAGGGTTAATGATCAAGCATTATTCTAATGTGCATTCAACAACAGAGATTTGAGGCACAAATGATAGTTCCTGTGGTTTTCATGTGATAAAAATTTCCAGCTAACATCAGATGTAGCCAATATGTTTTTACTTCAAAAAAAAAAGGTGGTATTTTTTCCCATTAAAAGCAGGACATTATTTTAGTCCATTACCCATCACAAATTCCTTTTTTTGCTATAAAGAAGAACAATTATCAGCTGCCCGCTGGCACACATCAAATTTTCAAAAGAGAAACCCTTACCCCTTTAGAACCTCTGCAGCTGCTAGTTGGACATCGGAACTCAGTGCCAGTATGCCAGAATTAGCAAGAAAATCAGAACTAGCCAAAAACTTTTGCTGGCCTTCTCTTTCAGTAAGATCAACATCCTCCTGTTAAAAGGAATAAAAACAATGGCTTTTAGAGATATGAGAGAGCACACAGGTGACTAGGGGTGTGCAAAAGTTAGTTCGGTTCAAAAATGCCTAAAACCGAATTGAACCGAACCTATATCGGTTCGGTGTAAAAAATTCCTAAAACCGAATTGAACCGAACCGAACTTTTTCGGTTCGGTTATTTTTTCTTTTTTTATTTTCTTTTCAATTTTTTTTTTAAAGTTATTTTATTTATGTAATTTTACAATATTCTAATAAGATTTATAAGATATATTAATGTTAATTTTTTATATTTATTTTATTTATTAATTTTTTAAAAAAATCAAATGAACCGACTCTCTAAAATATATTTAAATACGTTTTGTTAGATTTTTTGGTAATAAATAATTTTATTAGGAGTTTTATATATTTAGAAACTAAAATTATTAATAAAATTTAAAATATTAGTACTAAACTAATCAAACCGACCTATAAATATATATAAAATTTTAAATATATAAAGAATTCGGTTCGATTCGGATAAATATATTTTTTTACCCTGAAAACCGAAGTTATTTTGGTTCGGTTTAAACCGAATTAATATTTTATTTCTAAAAACCGAACCGACTGGTTCGGTTCGGTTTTCGGTTATTTTTGCACACCCCTACAGGTGACACATAACAAGCATTAACAAGATTATAGCATGAACATATAGCATAATGATGAAGTTAGTGAATTTCAAGATAATTACAAGAAAATATGAATTCATAACTAATAATTAATTGAAATGATTCCTAAATTTGGAATTTCCAACTGTATTACGTAGTGAGGATGATATTTCAGCATACGGGTCACAAACCAGCTGTAGGTCATGATGCACCAGATTTGGTGGTAATGAGAAAAGACATGAAACTTGAATATATAGGAAAATGCAAAAATCCAAAGAAAATTGGCTAAGAGAAAATGATTGCATAAGTTTTGAAGTAAGAAGTTTAGCTCAAGAAAACCTACTCAAATGCATATTTCTCTAACCCCAGCGTATAACATGCCCGGGATGAGTTTGTATAACCCACCAGATGCCCAAGTGAAGCAACAAAAAATTACATGATGGACATCTGCAATGCTTTTGCCATGTTGATTTCTAGATAATAGATGCATACGTGGAATTGCCAGTCTCTACTAAATTCCCAGATCTCCAGTTCTGCTGCTGAAGATGTATCATTTAGGTAGTCAAACCCAACTACCCGATTCCCATTAACTTTAAAAAGTACCTCGCTCTCATTTTAGAAACTATATAAACGTCAAATCTTGTTAAAATCCCAATCATAAGAATAAGCATTTTCTTGCTCTAATAACTGAATGAGGAAGCACAAATGCAACTTCATTTTTCTGTTTCATTGAACAATTTTTACTTACTTTGAAATTGGGTACAATCTACAGAGAATGAGAACATTCATTTCTTTCCATCCCTTTTGATATTTCATTGATAGAGGGATGGAGGGAGGAGGGAGTATCCCAAATGGTATTCGTAAATCAGAAGGATTGTTTAATGGTAGTGTGATCAATAACAACTTAAAATAGTAAAACTTCTGTCTATGTTAATATTAAAATGAAAACTTAAGAAAGAGAAAACAAGATAATTTTCTTGAATCAAACAAAATCTGTAAAGGGATATTGTAGGAAAGCTAAATGATGAAAAGAACTGTAGGAGTGGCCCATATAAAAAATATAGTCAGTACAATGTAAGTGTGGGTATATGTACATACAAGTATGTTGCTTGCAGACTTGCTTGACTAATCTAAAGGTTAGGCAAATGGATCTCAACCATTGACCTACAATGACAATCATAGGTCATCCTACTCCACAATCAAACTTCCTGCTTCAAAGTAATTCCATGAGAGCCATTATTTAGGGATAATACAAATATGATCAGGAAAAACTGATTATGGATGGAATGCTGCTGCACCACAGAGGACAAGACTTTGAAATCAGAAAGGTCCCTTGACAAGGACTTTCTAACACACGATCATATGCATTCTGTTGTACTAGTCAAATTTAGATGCAACGTTAATTAAACCAAAATTTGAAACAATTTCAAAAAGATGTTTATATTTATACTTTACACTTACAACATCAAGCCAATGAGATGAAACTAACAACAATGTGTGAGATTCCAGATTGATTATTTGAATTTCAAAAAGAAACACAAAACTTAGTAATATGTTTTCAGTAGGCAGACAGACATATCGTAAAGCACAGAATAAACAGAGACATGCAGTGATGCAGGTACAGGTAATTGCACACAAAATGGTAGCAGGCATGTTGTATGGTAGATTTTGTAACTGTTCCAGCAGCAAATTTTCAAGGTCTATCCAACAAATAAAGCCTAAGTACGCTGGGAAAATAAAGGTTCTGCAAGTTTAATCATTAGTCAAATCTCAAATGCTCAAGGTTTTGTTGTAACCATTTACAGTTCCAGATTCATGCAAACTAGGAAAGAACTACTTAGAAGTGGTACATTATAACTTCATGACCAAGGAAGCTAACTGCAAGCTTGCAGCGGCACTGTTAACAGCTTACAGTTACTTTGCAACCTTTTCTTAACAAGTAGATTAAGCATAACTTAATTCATCTGGAAGTGAATTGTTTTATGAGAAAGTAACGTGTAATATTTTGGAGGTCATAATATATACATATTGAATCAAAGGAAAAGTAATTTGCAAGAGCAAATGACGAAAGCCCCTCATTGCCAGTCAGCTGAGCGACCATTTCTCCCAGGCCAGCAATATTGACAAGGATGGTTCTCGTCCCTTTTCTCTTTCCTCTTTTTCCATTATTTTCCTTGTACAAGCTTAGTCCGCTCACTCCCGTTTCCTCTTGCGTAAATTCTAACAACTGTAACATCTTTGAGACAAACTTAATTCCTAATATAGTCAGAATCCATAAAGACGCCAAAGCCAGGATTTCTCATTCTACCCTTAGGTTCAAGCTCATTGATTTACCTTCAACAAATTCCTTTCCTTACCATAATCCATGATTCAATTTCTTACATCACAATCCTTCTATTTTATCAGTTGCTCAGAAAGACTATAAATGTATCACACAGTTTATTAATTTCTTCTAAGCAAGTAATTGAAGAAAGTTTCTCAAATTGCCAATTTAAAAGAAATGGCAGATAATTTGTGCTAACTGCTATGTAAACTTTCTCACAATCAGTCCAAGATACTAGAAACCATTATAAGTATTTCCACAAGTTCATTGTATAGTAACTTAAATTCATTTAAATATCTAAAGTTTTCCTTGCAACCCTGACAAATTCAAACCTTAAACCAGCTCTTTAATCATTTCAAAACCCGAAATTTGAGAACTTTAAACCAAGCTTCTTTTAAGAATATATAGGAGAATATTTTAAAATCTATCTGACATGTTATATGGACACCTTTAACAGATACACATCTCATCACTAAATATCATCAAAAAGCACCATCTAAATACTGTCCCCAACTATTAAGACAGTCCTTCCACTGAAACTGCAAAAAGAAATACAAATTACTGTCTTCATATGAATGCAAATTTCCTACTACAATCATCAGGTTACACATAAGCTTCCCCAACAAACCATCCCATATCGATGAAGGAATTTTGCAGGAGTAGAGCAGACTGCACATTATTTCATCTTTACCAGAGTATAGAACAGTCCTTTAGATTAAATATTACTAAAACTACAGATGATGTTACCTCTTTAGACATTTTACCTCTTTCTGTATCATCCCAGAATTTTTCCTTTCGATGCAACACCAGAAATTCAACCAAATCAATACTTTATTTAACACTTGCAAACATGTCATGCTACTTCACTCATTATATTATAAAAACAAACTCCTCTCCATAAGCCTAAATTGACATCCAAACTTAACTGAAGAATGATAAGGTATGAATCTAACAGGTACTTTTAATATGCATTGTGCAACTGAGTCATAGAAAGCAGTTTATGTTCTGAAATGAATGGCCCACGTGCTAGACCCAAAGGTAACAGACTACAGACACAATGTTCCTCCTACATTAAGGAAGACCAGAACAGGCAATTAATTTGCATTTGTCACAACTTAAGCAGATTAAGTTACCTCTAAGAAGATAGACAGATAGTATTCTGTAACTAAATCACATTTCCTGGAGATCTCAGCTATTCCTAAAAGCATTCATAAATTCATAAATCATTTTGGACCAAATATACAGAAAACATCTATTTCAAATTCTTAACAACATGAAAGAACGGGAAAGTGGAATGATTCTTACAATAATCTGCGAGCTTCCCAGGACACGTGCAGTATCAATATACAAATGTCTTCCAAGAATATTGACTTGAGTTCTGATATACAAACTTAACATTGTCATTGCCCATAAGGAGACCACCAGTTTTGTGAAACCTGCAGAAGCCACAAAGATTAGATTCCAAATAACCCAGAACATAACCTCTAGTCTAAGAATGTAGTTACAGCTTAAAAATGCACATCAAACATAAACTAAGATGTTAGTCATCACAAGGGAAAAAGTTGCATAGCCTTGAGAATATAAAGCCAACAATATAGCTCTTAAAAATGAGTTAAAACTTAACATGTAAAAAACATGAACTAAGATGTCAGACATTACAAGGAAAAAAGTAGCAACTGCATACTTAGGATTTTGAGTCTCTCCCAGAGCTCAAGTTTTTCCGAAGGTGTCAAGGTGCTGGGCTGACCCTTGCCTTTCATTAGCCTCTCAGTAAGCTGTGAAATATCCAACTCTTCTGCTATCCGGCTATTTAAATAGTGCATTGCATGAGGCAATGTTGTTGTCTCAGCTATTCTTTGAATGTTCTCAAAATGCGCTAGCACTCTATCAATCAGGAAAAAAAAAAAACTATATTAGAAATCCAGAAAAATGTTGCAAACCCAACAAGAAGAGTGGAGACAAAGATGAAAAGCATGATAAGGATTATCTTAACTGGGCCTTAATGAGCTCATCATGTTCACGTTCAATTGCAAGTTCTCTCTCCAACTCAGCAAGCCTACACTTGTGTGCATTGTATAATTTGTATAGAAAATACCCAGTTCCCAAAACACCTGATGTAATAAGAATCTTCCTCCTGTGCCTTCTCCAAAAATCCCTGTGGTAACAAAAAGAACCAAATCAACAACCAGCAATTAAATAACACTAGAAAGAGCTGAATTACAAAATCCCAGAACAAAGAATATTAATTGAAGCTAACCATAGTGAGACACATGCGAAAGAAAAGCTAAAATAAATAATTATAGTATCAAACTAAGTATGAAACAAAACAATGCAAGCAATTGGGGAACAAACATACTATTCCTAAGAAAGATTTAAACTAAAAAACATATAAACAAAAACAGTAACTTTAAACTAAAACCACACATAAAAGTGCAAAACTACGACAACCCACATAAAGAAACAGTAAATTAAAGCAAAAACTCATGAATTCAAGAGATACCCAATTGAAAAATCAACAGAATAAATCAAAATAATTACCTTAGAGAAAGCATTGTATCGTCTTTGGAAGCTACGGAAAATCCCAAAAGTCCATCTTTAAGCCACTGTAGCATACAAATCCATTGCCACCATACAGAAAACAAAGCACAAGGTTTAAAAATACGATAAGCCCAATAATAAAAAAGATAAAGAGTAAGTGTGTAAAAAAGAAAGAAGAGGGGGGTAAGTAGATTCTTGAAAGTAGTGAACAATAAGTATGAAGGGCAGAGGAAAATTCGCCCGTAGGCAATGAAGTAGTAAAGCTAAGAATAATTGAGCATTGAAATTTAAAGTAAAGGGTTTATATTGAAAAAAATAGAGAGAGATCTCGATGTCTGTGATGAGGGTTTACTAGATTAGAAGAAAAAAAAAAAAGAACAGCGAATACTCTGTTTAATGAAATTGCTGCTACTGTCCACTTCTACTGCTACTGCTTTTTACTCTAACTCCATAGTCTTTCTATTTATTTATTTTCACTTCTTTTTTCAATTTCTTCTATTTATTCATTTCAAAAAAAAAAACTTTTTTTTTTAATTTTTCTATGGAATAATATTTTTGAAATATTATGATAAAGAGGATATAAGAAAGAAGTAATTTGAATTTTGTAGGTTGTTTTACATTAATAATTATTTTTTTATTAATGTAAATTCTGGTAAGGTTTAGTTTTTCCACATAAAATTTATTTTAATTATAAATAATTATTTGAAAAGCATAAATGAAATTGCATAAATTTTTAGAAGAAATAGCATTTTTTTTTCAAAATTTCAGTTACTATTACTGTTATTATATTGCATCAGTTTAGAATATATATATATATTTATATATATTTCAAAATTTTATTTATTTCTCCTATTATTATAATGGTTTCTGGTTATTACTAGTAAACTGATTTTAATTTATAATATTTTGACTTCACAAAAATTGATTATATTGATTATCATTATATTACTTATAGTTCTTATTTATTATTATGTTTAAATTGGTGATGTCGTTTTACCATATAATATAAATTATAGTTACTTAAATGAAAAAAATAAAAAATTAAATTTCATATAAAAAATAACTATGGCACAAATCTATACACCGCATCAAGTAAAAATGTTATCCGCATGAGTTGTTCAAGTGGCAAAAGGTGTGGATATTTAGTTGTGAAGATCAAGAATCAAACTCCATTTTCTTCTTGATTTCTCTATTTATGGTGTTGAAAATTAACCATTATAACTAGATACTAAAAAAAATATCAAATAAAAATACTTTTACCTTATTATTTGACGTGTAAAAGAAGTTAATATATCAAACAATTAAAAAATATATATACTAATTGTCATTTTAAGTTTGAATTGTATATATTTGGAAGCATTTTTTATTGATTTTATATAAAGAAATTCAAAATAATTCGCTTTTCTTTCTTCCCCAAATATTTGGCTTAACTCATATTTAACCCCAAAACTTTTTTTTTTAATATTTATCCCTCCTAGGGAGTTAAATGTGGGTTATGCCCCATATATTTTAATTCAACCATTTTAAATGTATTTTTATCAATGGCTATTATTATATATCAATTAATCTAATGATTTTAAATTTATTTGTATAAATATATGTGTATATCAAAGAATGGCTCTTTTTTTTAATAATATTTTCTTACAGCATTTAGTGATTATTCTTCTTCAATACACATGTGTGTATATATGAAAATGAAACTATTAAATTAAATTTTATTTGATTATAGTCATTAATATTTATTACAGATATAATTAATTAATAGTTATAATTCAATAAAAATTAATCGAATGAATTTTAATTTTATTTATATAAAAACAGGTATAACATAAAAAAAAAAAAAAAAAAAGGAAATGCCATAACTTCTCTTTTTTAGGAGTTTATCATCCTTAATACTCATTGTCATTTTCTATTATTTTTTCTCTATTAGACGATTTTTACTATTAAATTTAGCCCCTTTTTCTTTCCTTTCTAAAGTTATATTATTTTACTTTAACTAAAAATTTATAGATGTTGACTCAAATTAATAATAAGTCATATTAATATCAAAAATCCAAATAATTGTAGTTCTTTATAAATTTATCTTAACTTTTAATTTTGATAAAAATATTTCAATTTAGTTAATAATGAGTAATTTTAACATAAATAATCATTTGGTTAAAATTTAAAAACAAATAATAATATATCTCTTGATATTTTGACCTAATCTCATATCAGTTTATTTATTTTTTATATAAATAAACCCATGTTGTTTTTAAAATGAGTAAAGTATTTGGACCTTAAACTTTTTAAAAAAGTTTAAATTGCCATTTTTTGATTTTTTTTTTATCAAATAAAGGTCAAATGGCCCTAAAATTTCATTTATACTCTTATTATTTGAGATGTAAACAAATATCATAATGAAAATTATAAACAACTTCTTGATAGTTTAACTAGTTAACAAATTAGTTCATACTTTCATAAAAAATATTTAGTAAAAAAATTAAATTTTTATTTTTTAAAATTATTTTTAGGCCCTTAATTTATTTATAGTATATTATATTATTAGACAAATTTATTTAGTCACCAATAATTTTTAATGATTTTTAAAATATTAAAACTTATTTCATATATTATATTATTAATTTGAATATTAATACATATAATTTTAAAATATTTTTACATTATGTGTCAAATGTTTTTTGAAATATTTTAATATTTGCATTAATATACATGTACATAATATTATTTTAAATCTTTAAAATTATTTATATGTTAGAAATTATTAGTATTTTTAAAATTTATATATTATAGTTAATTATTTTAAAATGATAATTTTTTAGTATATTAATATAATATATTATTATTTTTAAATTTTAACACATAAATTTAAATTATTTAAATTTATATATTTTTATATATTTACAGTTAACTATCATTAAAAAAAATTTACTACTATAAGTGTTTAGGAATTTTTTTTTTTTTTTTTTTTTTTGAAAGGAGGAACCAAATTTTTAAAGAACCAACACTTATTGTAGGAAAATATTATCACAATAATTAACTATACATACTAAAATATATAAAAATTAAATTAAAAATAATAATATATTATATTAATATACTACAAAATATTCTTTTAAACTAATTAACTATAATATATTATTTTTAAAAAATTATAATAATTTTTTACATAAAAATATTTTAAAAATTTTTGAAATAATGTTATTTGTATGTAGATTAATATGCCAATACAAATATTATAATATTTCAAAAATTCTAGCACATAATGTTAATATTTTGATATTATATGTATTAGTATACATATTAATAATATAAGTAAATAAAATAAATTTAAAATTTCAAAAATATTAAAATATTATTGGCAAAAAAAAATTTATCTAGTAATATAATATATTAAAATAAATTTAGGCCTTTAAATATAATTTTAAAAATAAACTTTTAATTTTTGGAATAAATTTGTCTAATAATATAATATACTATAAATAAATTAAAGGCTTAAATATAATTTAAAAAAATAAATTTTTAATTTTTTTACTAAATATTTTTATAAAAGTATGGACTAATTTGTTAACTAATTAAACTATTAGGGAATTATTTATAACTTTTATTATAATATTTGTTTACATATCAGACATTGATGAAAAAGTTCAAAAAGAGCAATTTGAACCATACAAAAAGTTTAAAGGCCAAATTAAACTTTATTCTTTTTTAAAAATCATATATTCAGACCTTTTTATTAAATGTGTTTATTCTTTTACATGTAAAAAAATAGATAAATGTGCATTCTTATTTTTGATGTTCATAACGAGAAGCAGATTTTTCCTCAAAAATTAAAATTATTTTAAAATAAAAAATTTTAAAAAATATTTAAATTTCTGATTTGATAAAAGCATTAATTAAAGGCTTATTTTTCATATTTGTATAATTTATTTATATTAAAATGACACTAAATTGGTTTAATATATTTATTTTTTTTGTAAATTTTTTTAAAAAATCATATTAGATGAGATGATTTTTTCTAAAATATTCCTATTTTATTTTGAGATTGATGGGATGTTTCTGTACAAATTTTATAAAACAGATATATATATACACATATAAAATCTTTTAAATATTATGTCAGTATTAATAAATCTCACAATTATAAAAGGGTTGTTTAACATTTTTGTTAATCTAAAGGATTTTAAATATATATTTTTTTAAATTGCATTTAAATATTTTTAAATTAACAAATATACTTCTTATTATGAATTTTAGGAGAAAAATACACATTTATATAATATATTTTCTTATAATATCAAAATAATAGGTGTAACACCTAACCCCACCAATACTCTTATTATAAAGTCGCACTCTCGATCTACCTAGCTTGAGCACTATTAATGTGAGACCCGCAACACGTGGCCTCAATTCACCACAACACATGTTCTAATTAGAAAGAAAACAAATTCTTTCAAGAACACAACCATATGTCATACAACTTCACACTCATCATACAAATCACATAAGTATGCAATGCATAACAACATTAAATTCAACCACAAAACACATACTTATACAAATGTGGCTTAAAACCACTAGAGTATAAAGTTTTATAACCATGTATAAAAGTCAAGTTGAAAAATTCATTTAAAAACTGTTAAAACTCTTTAATTATGAGTTTAGTTTCATTTCCAATTTGAATCACACAATTTGGAAATGTACAAAATTAGTTATGAGGTTTTGAACACATAAAAGTCATGCATGGCAATTTCAAATCAATGTGAGCAATAAAATGTCTGATCATTTTTTACTACTTTAGAAGTATATTTGGGAATTATTAAAATATAAAATTTGTAGAGGACTCTTTAAAGTTTCCATAGCTTTAAACCACACCTCATTTGGAGTTCTGGAACTCAAGTTATGGTCAAAATACTGAAATTCTAAAAATAGGCCACGTATGGCCGTGCGAGGAAAGCACACGGCCGTGCGCCATCGCCTGAGAGCTCAGATTCCAGACCTCTGGGACCGCACGGCTGTGCTACCTTGGCACACGGACGTGTCTGAAGGTCTGCGTGCATGGTCTATGGACCATGTCGCACTCTATCGACCATAACTCCCTCTACAGAACTCGGATTTGAGATGCTACGAAAAGCTTACTCAGAGCGCTACAACTTTCATGAAAACACATGGGCTGAATTCATTTATATGAATTGACTAAAATGCCCTTGAAGTATATTATGATGTCAAAATACATGACTTAAACTCAAATTAAGCTACAACACACATTCTAAACACACTAATCCACACCAAACTCCTAAATCATCACAACAAGATGTATATATACACAAACCACTTA
>CATIWO010648091.1:0-12477 GCA_949673435.1 Macaranga tanarius
CCATTTCTAGGTTTGACCTTTCCTTACCAAAAAGGAATAAGGTTAGATATATATATATATATATATATATATTTACTTAATCCCTCATCATTCCTTTTCTTTAGGATTGAAATCTTAGTCCCACTTAATTATACTGGATACTTTACTTTAATCCTTATTTTCTTATTGTATTATCTTTCCGGCCTCATTGTTAATGTACATACTTTAGTCTCTACTCGAAGACTTCAAAATTTCTATAATTCTTTATTCTACTTCTTAAGTTAATAAATTCTTACTAAGAAGGAGTAAGTTCGTATACACCTATATGGTAGGATATGTATTCGGCCCTAGGCTTCGACTATACACAACTACCTAATTATACCATGCACACTTAAAACTATAATTTCAACTAAAACTTTGAAGCCCCAAACGGAGGCCTAAATGGTTTAATTTGAACATCAAAATAGGGTTTATTGAGTTTCCATAATGAAGGCCATATAGCTCTCTGAGTTAGCTTCGATTTGATATGTTACGGGCCCCGTGGCTCATCCGATGCCGAAAGTTAGGTCCTTCTTAAGCAATGTTGCGCGTCTCGACAACTCGTCTTCTATATATACATATATATATTACCAACCCTTACTTATTCATAATATAATATCATAATCATTATATGTATTGTTCATAATATTAGTAAGGGTAAGATTATGTCATTTCAATGTTCATTCTTATTCATTCACATATATTCTGAACTTTGAATTCATTTCAATGCATGATTGAGTCTCTTTGCCCAAGACTTATAAATATTAGGTCAAATCCTTAATAGGAGATGCTTTTCAATCATTTTTATGTTATATTACATTATTCCAATGTTCGATTCAAGATACCATTCGAAAAATTGAAGTTTACGGCCAAACGGGTCACGAAACAGCGCACAGGGGCGCATGTCTGAGTCACAGAGGCGCATGCCTCAAGCATAGGGGCGCACGCCTCTGTGCAGAGGCACCAGCCTCTGTCTGAGGTGCCAAGAGGCACCCACCTCTGGTCTGGACAGACGCACGCCTGTACGAACAGACGTACGTCTATGCGGTTCTGGAACACGAACATTAGAGGGAAATTTACAGAATTTACGGTCCAAAACTCAATTTAACAACACCAATCATTCGTATATCATGCATACACTTCAAGCCACTATCAAGAACACTAGAAAACTACCAGAATTACTCTAAATTTATAATTCAACTTCCAAACCCTAGGTTTTTCATATTCTTCTCAATATAAATATAAAAGCATAGTTGAATTCGAAGCCACTCACATATTTCTCCAGCTGATTCCTTATGTTTTCTTGCTAAATTCGGAAATCTCCTTTCTCTAGAGCTTATCTTCCTTTTCTTCTTCTCCTATTTTCCTTCTCTCCCTTCTTTTCTTTTCTTTCTTTTCTTTCTCTTTTCTTTCTTTTCTTCTTCTTCTTTTCTTTTATTCTTCTTCTTCTTTCCACTTCAATCCCTCATCTTCCTATTCCTTATCTCTTAATCCTTCTACTTGCAATCCTTTCAATCAAGTCCTCATTTTTCTTTTACAATTGCATCCTTCCAAACTTCCTTTAATAAAACTTAATTATTTCTTATAAAAACATTGTTTTCTTCCTTATCAACATAATAAACATCAACTCTAATTCACATCAATTTAATATAATTGAATAATCTTTAATTATCATTAACTTTAATTAATCCGGTTAAAGGACACATATGTTACATCAAAGCATTTGGAACAGTCAACAACCTCCAAGCCTATTTACTTAACATGAAGATGTTAAAATCCTGGAGTTTTTTGAAGCCCAGACCTCCATACTTTTTCAGACGACATAAAAAGTCCCAATTTCTCCATCTAATACCTCGATGATCCCCAGCCTTACAACTCCACCAGAATCCATTCATTAACTTGTCCAAATCACAACAAAGTTGAGTTGGCAGCAAAAAGACTTACATTAAATAGTTCGGCATAGCCTGCACAACTGTTTTAAGGAGGACTTCTTTCCCAGCTTTGGAGAGCATCTTATTACTCCATGAACTCACCTTCTTCCAAACTTTATCTTTCACAAACTTGAACCCATCCATTTTGTTACGTCCCACCAATGAAGGGAGACCCAAATAAGGTCCTGGATCCTAAACTTGAGGCACATTCAGGAGAGAACAAATGGAGTCCCGTGTTTTATCTACAACATTAATACTAAACATAACAGCTGACTTATGAAAATTGATAAGCTGTCCAGAAAAATGACCATAATCATCCAGAACATGCTGAACAACCAAACTCTCCTCTAGAGTGGCACTGAAAAACAGATAGCAATCATCTGCGAAGAACAAATGGCTGACAATAGGAAAATAGAATAAATAAATAAATAAATAGTAGGACCAAAATCCACTACAAAAATGATAATACCTCTATAAGGCCATCTCCAATGCAGCATCAAAATTGTTGATTTTCAGCAATTTTGATCTCCAATGCAGCAGCAATTTTGCTGCAGAAATTGCTGTTGTGAACAGTGCAACATCAATTTTGCTGTGCACTGTTCACAGCAGCAATCACTGTTCCTCTTTTTTTTTTTTTTTTTTTACATAATGTATATTTTGACATGTATAATATTTTAGACCAATTTCATCCAAAATTGGTTTTATTTATTGTACATGAAATTTATTTTGTTAACTTTTTAATTAATAAAATATAAAATTATTTTAATTTCTTATTAATTAGATTTTTATTATTTACATCATTATTTATATAATCACATGTATATACAATAACACTGAATATATATTATAAATATTAAAACATTACATTAATATTAAAAATATTACATAAATATTACAACATTACATAAATATTAAAAACATTACATAAATATTTAAAACATCACATAAATATTAAAACATCACACAATTACTAAAAAAAATACAGAAATTGAAAATATTTTAATATTTTAATAGTTAACTATTATTTATGCTAAATTTTAATTGCACTTGCAAAAAATTTGAATTAAGATAAATAATTATTACACTAAATTATGATTAAAATAAATATAATATTTAAGTATATAATATTTATAAATAACTATTAAAAATATTCCATTTGGATGAATATGTAAAAAATAAAAAGTATTGGTGCAATTTGTAAAGATAATAAAATGTAAAAAAGTAATAAATAATAACAAATATAAAAGAATATACTGAGAATATTCTTTTTGATGTAAAAATTAATGTTATGGGTTGGAGATGAAGTACTGTAGAAACAGCAAATTTGCTGCAAAAGTTGCAGCAAATTTGCTGTTTGGGTTGGAGATGGCCTTAGAGGAGGTAATCTGAAAAAAATCTTAAAATAATTATGGACTCGAGTTATTTCATTTCAACTCTATATAGCTACGTGCTTTGTGCATCTGCAGGTCAAGGAATCATTGTTACAAAGATGCTTGGAAGTGGAGAGAACAGCAAAAGAACAACCAGCTGATAATGCTATTCTTGACCAACTTTGTAAGGTCAGTATTATTTTCTGGCGTGACAATTGCCAGATTTCATTTGTAATATTTAATTAGTTAATAATTTATAATATTTAATTAATCACTGCTTGTTTGATTCTATTTTTGTTGCTTGTTTCTTGCAGGTTGTTGTTGCTGCCCTTAATACAACAGTGATAGACAATGGTGGAAGAAAGCCTCTCTAATTGGTAACTTTTGTTCAAAGATCTATAGATTCTGCAAATTTTCTTAAACCATACCACATTTCACTTGGTAAAATTTAATTAAACTTTATTTTTCTTTTAATATGATGTCTCTGCATCAGGATTGGTCATTGCCTGCCTGATAAATGCAACTTCATTAACTAAATTAAGGTTATCAAAGTAATTTAAGGTTGTACTAATTTTTGTGGTTTATATTTATGTATCACTAATGCAATATTTTTTTTTTCTTGTTTAAAATTGTAAGATTACAGCTCAATAACTATTTTGGAGGTGCATTTGAACCAGCAGTTTTACGAGCAGGAGCAATGCCAATGCATTTAGTTTTTAGCTTTTACCATTTAGCGTTAAGCAATTAGTGTTTATGGTTTACCGTTTAGGGTCTAGTGTCTAGGATCTAGAGTCTAAGGTCTAGGGTCTAGGATATATGGACTAGGATCTAGAGGGTCTAGTGTCTAGGATCTAGAGTCTAAAGTCTAGAATATGATTTAGTTTATAGGATCTAGAGTCTAAGGTAGGGTCCAGGATATCGGGTTTAGGCTCTAGTGAAAGCTCTGATTATTCCCTTGAAGGCAGACCCCTACATATATGCTTACGTAAATGTGCCATTCTATATGCAGGTTACTTTTACTTCAGAAGATAAGAGAGTTATTGAAAGCAAGGGAATTGGTCGAAAGCTAATTGATAGGCTTTACCAAACATACTCTTCTGAACTTGGCGGTAAAAAGTTTGCTTATGATGGCGAGAAAACTCTGTATACAGTTGGCTCTCTGCCACAAAACAAGGTAGAATTCACAATATTGCTTTAGTCATTTGCAAAACAGGTTATGGCTTTTATCATTCACTTCTCTGTTGTGAATTAAAATATCGGAAAAGCTGCATGTCTCTGCCCGAGACATGCACAGTGTGTCTCGGGCAGAGAAAATTACAGATTTGCCCTCGGAGAAAAAAAATTTTTAAGGATAAAAAGATAATTTTATATGTAAAATTACATTTTAACCTCCCAAATATACTGTCCCTGTAAAATGGGGGATCAAACCGGTAATTTTCTCGGTCCGAGACAATCTCGGAACGAAATATGTATCATCTCCCAATAAATATTTTATGCCTACAATTTATGTTGTATTACGTGTTGCATGACAGTGTGTTCTTTTGAGCCCTGCTGCAACTGTTAATTTTCAATATTTATATATTTATAATTAATTATCATGAAAAATATTTTACTACTATAAGTGTCATAATACTTCAAAAATTTTGACACATAATATTAAATATTTTGATATTATATGTATTAATATACAAATTAATATTACGAGTAAATAAAATAAATTTTAATATTTCAAAATTATTAAAACATTATTATATATTAAAATAAATTATCTAGTAATATAATATATTAAAATAAATTATCTAGTAATATAATATATTAAAATAAATTTAGGCCTTAAGTATGATTTTAAAAAATAAAATTTTCATTTTTCATTAAATGTTTTTTGCAAATATATGGACTAATTTGTTAACTAATTAAACTATTAGGGGTCTATTTGTAATTTTTATTGTAATAGTTGCTTACATCTCCGACATTAGGGGGTGTAAATGAAATTTTTAGAGCCAATTTGACCTTTCTTGCAAAGTTCATGGGGTAAATTAATGAAAAAGGTAAAAAAAAAAAAAAAAGGACAATTTGAACATTTTCAAAAAGTTCAAGGGCCAAATTGAGCCTTACAATTTTTATTTTTATTTATAGGGATAAGGTTTAATTTAGCCCCTAATATATTATGTGAAGCTCAGTTAAGCCCTTAATCTATTTTTTGGCTCAAAAACACACTTAATATTATTCAATCTGGTCATTTAGTCCCTTTACAAGGTTTGACATTTAAGAAAATTACAAACTAGTCTTTGAAATTGTGTTTCTATCAAAATATTTCAAGTTTTAAATTTCAATGAATAAAATTGACCTTAATTTTTTATTGATAGTATAATTTTTATGAAAAATATTCTACTTAATTATTAGTCTTTCTAAACTAAATTATGTGTAATGTAAAATAATTACATTTGACAATAAAAATTTAAATTGAAGTGATATATGTGTTTGAATGCTTCATTTTAAATTAGTTAAATAAATAATACTGATATACGTATAGCAGTGTGTGATACAAGACAAAAAAAAATTGTAAAATTTTAAAAAAATCCCCCATTTTACAGAGACATCAAATATTGGGAGATTAAAATAGTAATTATCACATATAGTACCATCGCACAGTGCAACATCTATTTTTCCCTTAAAAGAATATATAATTTTTCAAGTTTAATAAACATTCATGTACGTATAAAGTTTAATATAATTTTTTTAATATTTAATAGACTATAGTTATAGTTTAAAGAATTTTAATTGTTATTTTCAAATTGAGTGTTTATTCGATTCACACACTCTCGCTTCACCATGTTTTCTTGTGATTTAACTATAAAAGACATAGAAAAATATAATTATATCTATAAATGTATATTTTCTTTTTTTTTGTTCTTAAATTCAAAGAAATTTTGTTTGAATATTTCTCTAAGAGGACTAAAAATAAAGTATAACAAAATGTTGGCCATACCTTTGTGCTATTCTACACTTATATTCATCTAACAGATTTATTACAAGGGAAAAAAAAATAAAAAAGAAGGAAACTTTGTCCTATTTTACACTTATTTAGCATTACATAATTGGAAAAAAAAAAAAAAAAAAGCTGAAAAATCATCATATAATTATTCAATTTTTCTTTTTCCAATTAAGATCAATTTATTTATTTAATGTTATAGTAATTTGTGGTAAAACATTAAAGGAAATAATTGCAAAAACACTAATTAACAATTCCCAAATGCTTTATAAATCTAACATCTCATTACAAAACTTGTGTACAAGTTCAAAACCTCACAAAAAAACACACTCAATATATAAAATAAAAAAAAAGAAAGGAAATTGGGCTCCGTTTGTCTGTGAAAAATATTCTATCTCTTGAAAAATATTTTTTAGAAAAAATGTTTTCTAGAAAAATATAATATTTTTTTATGTTTTACTACAATACTAGAGAAATAGTTAAAAAGTATTTTTGATATTTAGTTTGCAATAGATTTTTTCCTAAATTATACAATAATACATAAAAATGGTAACATTATTTTTTATTTTTCTCTCTCTTTATATTTGATTAGCATTCAAGTCTTGGAAAATAACTTTCCGTTTTCAAAATGGGAAGTTGTTTTCCAATATTTTTAAGTTATTTTCCTTTGACTAATAACTTATTTTCCTTTGACTTATTTTATTTTGATAACTAAACATTAGAAAATAAAGGAAAATATTTTCAGGAATAATATTTTCCGCAAACAAACGGAGCCTAAGTGGAGGAAAAGATATAGGAAAAATAGAGTCAAAGTGGAAGAAAGATAAAAGAGAAGAAAGACTGAGTTGTGTATAATATAGTGTTAATTTAGATAAGATATCTACACTAACTTCCATGAAAAATGGGCTTTTGTCCCATTTCTCACGTGCGTAAGACTTCCTTCCTTTTCTCACAATTTCTAAGCCCATAAAGATACTTTCAATAATAAGGAGGAAGAATACCCTTATTTTATATAATGTGGGATAGAAATTTTTAGAAAATTTACAACAATGCGAACATACTATACACCTATATGCAATATTGCTTATGGCTTCTGTAACTTTTTCTCTTCCCATATGGTGGTATCTATAAGTTATACAATCATATGCACTACTGTTTATAGCTTATGCCTATTTGCGCATTCAATATACACCTGTATGGATGCAATATATGACCATATACAAGTTATTTAGTAGTACATTGACTAACCATACGGTACACTTCCTAGTCAATTTATCATGTGTGTTTGTACGAAACTCTTTTTTAATTTTGTTATTTTTTTATATATAATCTAAACTTTTTTCTATATTTTTTCTTTATTTCTCCTCTTTTTTGAATTCCTTCGATTTCACTTTTTAAGTGCATTTCACTTTTTTTTTTAATAATTCAGTTTAAATTCAACTTTCTTTAACACAGATAATTCATAATTATCTTTTCTTTTATGTTTAGAATAATAACACCACAAGTCTTATAATTTTTAAAAATTACAATTAAGTCTTAAAATTATTTTTTTAAAAATTAAGTCCTCAAAACTTTTAAAGAATTACTTGTTAGTCCTTTGACGTTAAATCAAACAGAACTTGTTTACGTGTTAGCTAAACCCCATATGTTTGCAGTAAACTCATACATAAATTGCCATGTCATTAACCACTTGTGCAAGATGTGTCAACATAGCTTTCCACTATCAAAAGTAAAGAAAGAAATTAAGGTTTAACTGACATAGAATGTCTAGTTGACTCGTTCATGGATCAGATCGAAAGACAAAAGCCTAAATGTGCAACCCGCAAGGCTTAAAGCTATTATTCCTATTTTAATCAAAGATTTAGATTTATTTTATTTACTTCCTATTTTTTTGAGATTTTATTTTATTTCCCTTTTAGTTTTTCTACCTTAGTTAGGATTTGACTTTCTTATCTTAACTAAGATTTTATTTTACTTCTTATGTAGTAAATGGGTTGCCTCTCTATAAATAGAAGGCCTATATTCTCATAAGTCATCCATCAATAATATCAAAATTTTCTCTTAAATTTGTTTAAGTTTCTGTATGTTGAAACTTGTTTATTTTATTTAAGGCTTAGTTATGTACTAGGCTTGTGTACTTCTATGCTCGCTCACTGCGTCAGGTAGTATCAGAGTAGGCAACTCGCTCAATTTGATGTCAGGACACAATATTAGAGTAAGTGGTCATATTTATAATGGTGATTAGGATGTGAAAGCCTTGTGAACTGGACCTCAAGTTTGAGAGGCAATATTGAAAGCCTTGAAGCAAATGGTAGACGACATACTCTAGCATTTAGGGCAACACTTTAATGAAATTATTAGTCAACTTTGTACCTTAGCAGTAGATGTCAATAAAAATAAGAATGATAATAGGTAGCCTCTAAGAGAATATGCCGCTTGAGGCTAGCCTATTAATAGACCTGTTCCTGTATATAATCATAGATAATAATTCATACCTGATTACCATCGACCTCCATGATATGGCATCAATGATAGAAAAACTTATGATTAAGACAATAATTACTTCAAATTAAAGGTAGATATTCCTTACTTTAATGAGAATTTAAACATTAAAGATTTTATTGATTGGCTTATAGAGATAGATCGATTCTTTGAGTATACAAAGTTCCCAGAAGAGAAATAAGTGAAACTAGTGGCTTGTAGATTAAAAGGCGGTGCTTCTGCTTGGTGGAAAGGGATATAAAGTAAAAAGGTCTGTGAAAGGAGAGCACTAGCCAGATAATAGAATACGATAAAATGACTCTTAAGGAGAAATTTTCTTCCACCTAACTATGAAAAAATCATGTTTCAACAATACCAGTGGTGCCATTAAAGTCAAAGATTAGTTTATGACTATACTGCAAAATTTATGAGGGTAGTGGAAAGGAACGAGTTAAGGGAAAGTGAAGGTCAACAGCTGGTTAGATGCCTTGAAGGCTTGAAGCCTCAAATCAGAGACAAAATAGGTGTACATATGCTATGCAACTTGAATAAGGCAAAGAACATGGCATTGAAAGCAGAGTTAATAATGCTAGATAAGGGATGATATGAATTCTCTCATAAAAGTTATAGTAACAACAACCACAAGACATCTATTAACAAAAGTATACTGTAACGCCTGCAAAAATATGACATCGTCATATCATACATTTTATTTAATTTTATTGGTTGAGAATGGATATGATGCATCTTCATTCACATGAGCATGAAGTATATGAATTTTATGCATATTGAAAGGAATTATTAGTTAAATTTATATGTGATTATTTGGATACGTTGTGATTATTTGAACATATTGTGAGTGTGTGGTGTTATAGGATTAAGGTTTTGGAACCTAGTGATAAGAACCTAATTGAAGGGAAAGTATGGACTAAGTTGAAATAATTAAAATTTCAAGGGTTAATAGGTTAGATCAATATTTCATTAAGGAGAAAAATGAATATTTTATTATTAAAAACCTCATATTTGGTGTCTAGAATTTTCTTTAAATTCATGGCTCTCTTTATATGGGGGATATATTCTAAAGCTTAAGGAGAAACTAAGCCAATATATATATACACTTATTCTTAAAAGAGAGAAGAAGTGATTAGCTTATGAGAAGTTGATTTTACTAGAAGGAAGATCTTGCTTAGGCCATAATCATCAGTCTTCTGGGTTTAAGTTCATCTCTTGGTAAGTTATTTGTGTGATTTGGTTGTTTTAAGTTAAAATTTAGGATTTCAAAATTCGTGCTCTATTTTTTAGAAATTTAGTCTCTATATTTTTAATATAAAGTGAGCTATAAAACTTCAAATTGAGTGAGGTTTAATGATAAAAAAAAACTTTGGTAAGTCCTTTACAACTTTTATGTTTTGAGGTTGAGCTAAATCTGTCATTAGAATAGTCGAATAGGGTTTGACATTTTATTACTTAGTCTGTAACTCTGTGTGACATGATTTTATTCAAAAATTCATAATTTATTAAATATACATCCAAATTAAGTAATTCCAATTGAAAATTAAAATAGATTTATAATTCTAGCTTTTGCAATGAAATAGACGCCAAAGGATTTGTGTACATGATTTTAAAGCATATCAAATTGAGGTGATAGATTGTACTAATTGAGTTAATGTGCAAGAGTGATGCATTATATGTGTGTTTGATACATAGTTATGTGTAGGAGTTACAAGGGACAAGGAAGATATAATAAACTAAAGGAACTCTTACTTATTAAAGATTAGGAAGCATTTTCAATAAGTAGTTACTAATATATATATATATACAACAATTTTCTCTTGCATATTATAATTGTAATGTTATATGTATGTTATTTTGGTTAATTGGATGAGTTATAAAATTGTTATATTTGATGAGTTAAATGAGTGGTGACCTAAATTATATTCAATGAAATATTAATAATGTTAAGAAGGGAATAGGTTTTGTAATGATTAAGTCTTATATGTGAGTATTAAATATTATGAGATATGTTGAATGGATGTAATGTAAATTAATATTACATTGGTTATATCAATGATAATCTATGTGTGCGATTGATATAAAATTATAATAAGGATGGAAGTGAATTATGAATTTAATAAGTATGGTTGAGTAATTGAGTTATTGTTATGATAAAATATTAAGTCTATTGGATGAATTATAATTCTTGGGTTGTACTATGAAATATAGTTAATATTGTGGTATGTTAAAAGTTGATTGATGATTACATATCCATGAGATTTTTATATGTATTATGAGATATGTAATTGGAGGTGGGGTGAATATTATGTGTTTCCCTACTAGGTGATGGAATGTGATAAGAATATGGAATTTGGCTATTGGAAATGTGATTAATGTTATATGTACATTTGAAGTGTGAAATGTGATGAGATGTATTGATATGTGAGCTCTATATGTGAAATGTGATAATATGTGAGCTTTGTGTGTGTGATTATGGTGAGGCATTACTTATTGTGATTGTTAATTTCAATAATATAATTATGTTGTGTTATATTATGTTGTGCCTTATATGAATGTGAATTTGAAAAGAATATGTGGAAATGTGAGATATATGTGTGATAATGGGGACTGAGTCAGGTGGATAGCCTCTACTGATTGTGAGATATTGGAAAGCTGAGATGAGCTGAGCGGATAGCTACCCAAAAATTAATGTGTGAAAATAAAATCTGAGACTGAGCCAGACAGATAGTCTCAATATGTGGCTACATGTGAAAATTGTGATTGTAAGATATGGAAAAGCTGAGCCGGATGAATAGCTACCCATAATTGATATATAAGAGTAAGATCTGGGACTGAGCCGGGTGGATAGTCTTAGTATGTGGTCATATGTGAAAATTATGATTGTGAGAAATAAACCACAATTAGCTAAGTGTGATATGATTGTGTGACAATAATTTTGGCCAGATACCAAATGGTGAAATTGATATGTGTTCTTTGAGTTCATGGTTGCATATGAATTTTTTTCTAGATTATTTCCATTGATGAGTTGAAAGTGAGAACATGTGTGATTAGAATTGTGTTTTTATTTGAATGTGATACATTCAAGAATGAGATTATGGTGTTTGTGTATACTTTTGAGGTGTTTTTTGTTAACTCTAAGCTTACCTTTAGGTATATTATATTACCTCTCGCAAAATGATTGTGTAAAGTGTATAATGGTAAGATTAGGGACCCTCACGATCGTGATGGGTATCTCACGATCATGAGTAAACTCATCACGACTGTGAGGGCGGTTGGTGAGCATTTTAGGCCATTGTGAGTAGTAAATTGGCCTTTCTTCATGATCTACTCATGATCATGAGGAGATGCTCACGATCGTGACCCTCTTGGTCATGATCGTGAGGGCAGACTGCGAGGGGCACGAGATACTTTATGGTGACTTATTCTTTTGGTTTTTAATTGGCCTCAACTTCTTGTTATGATCAAAACTCTCAAGCTTACAATCATAATACACATATAAGTTATATTAAAAGCTTGAGTTATGGACTATGAAGCATTATACAAGGTGATAAACTTGGGTGCCGCTATTTAAGTAAGTAAAAAAGGTTTGAAATGTCTATCTTTACTTATTTAACCCTTGATGTATTCGTTAGTTTAATGTTTAGCTTAGTTCTTGAAAAGTGTATATATA
>CATIWO010648311.1:0-12019 GCA_949673435.1 Macaranga tanarius
CTGAATCAAGAAATCAGAAAAGTAATGAATACCCAATTGAGGCAACAACAACAAAGAGTAAAGATTGTAAAGAAAGATCGAGTTCCAAGACTAACAATTAGAGATTTGAGTGTTCTTGTGCAAAGAAACAAGTAAGAAGCATAGATTTTTGCTAAGAAGAAAGAACAGAGATTTTGAAGAATTTTGTAGGTGAGGAGGAGGCCCCCAAGAGGGAGGAAGATGAGATGAGAGGAGAATGCGGCAATAAAAAGGGTATTTATAGCCAAAAGAGTGTGAAAACAAAATTTGCTCCAAATTTTCCACAGCCAAATCCATAGTTTCATCCTAAAATTTACCCTATTAATTTTGGCTAATCTTAATTTTTATTATTTTTTATTCAATTTTCAAATTTTTATTTTAAATTTATTTGACCTCTATAATACATAAAAATATATTTTATAAATTAATATTAATATAAACATAAAAAATATATGTACTAAAATAATATTTAATCAAAAGAGATGATATAACTGAAAGCAAATTTTTAATTTTTATAGTAATTTTTAAATTCATTTTTATCATTTTCAAGCTATTTTAAAAATATTTTATATGTATAAAGTCATTTGAAATTAAATATTTATCAATTTTAATATTATATAAATTAAATTGAATTTAAAAATATAAATTTAGGCTCGGTTTATTTATGAAAAATATTCTTTTTGAAAATATTTTCCTATATTTTCTAATGTTTGGTTACCAAAATAAAATAAGTCAAAGAAAAATAAGTTGTTAATCAAAGGAAAATAACTTGAAAATATGGGAAAATAACTTTCCGTTCTTTTCCATTCTAACAAACGGAGCCTAAGAATAAAAAAATTAAATTGTAAAAATTAAATAATAAAAATAAAGAGATATTAAAAATTGATTGTGTAAAATTCAGAACTGAATTTATACCTTTTCACTGCCTAATTATAAATAAATGGTTTGAATATTATTTATTTACATATAATGTTCTAGTTACAAGAGTAATTAAAGTTTGATGGCCCATTAAAGAGAAATTTAAAAACTTTTTCAAAATCTTATTAGGAGATAATCAATTAAATTTTGAGGGCTAGTAATATAAACTATAATAAGAATATATATATGCACATATTTGAAATTAACTGGCCCTCTTTGTCCCCTAGTTCCGCTTATATATATATATATATACACACGTACATTGTATATAAATTTATTACTATTGATGTATTTAATCTGTGAACAAAAATTACATATTGCTTAATAGTTTTTATCAGCAAGAACAAAAATTCAAACTGAAAAAAGAAATGAACATATATAAAAGTTGACATGCCTAGATAGAGCTTAAATTGAGACTTCTGAATTCACATAATTTCCAGGAAGTAACCTATTAACATTAGCCCACACTTTGTTTAGTTGCATTAATGAATGCAGTTTTTTCTCCGCCGTCCAATACCGCCCAGTTTTCACTTTTTGGGTCTCCTAGCAATTGGACAGCACTCAGCAGCATAAGCATTAGTAACGATAAAGATAGATGTCGCTCTTTGAGCGACATTCCATCAGAATAAAATATTATTGTGGGTCCAATCATAAGAAATGATACAGGATTTCTACTGATCAGATTAATCTTTAACAGATGTTTTCAGTCAACAATTTCTACTGATGACATGGCATTAATTAAGTCTTACACATCCTACACACAATTTTTTAATACTAGCTAATAAGCAAACTCTCTTTTTACATTAAATATTTTTTTCTAATTGAAAACAAAAAAATTTTCACAATAGGCCCATAACTATCAGTCTCCAAAAACACCAGTATAACACCACTGCTAATATCAACATGCCATTGACTCGACAGAGTCCAAACAGGTAGTCAGTTCTGATGAACTCATTATTGAAGATTTTTCCAAATTCTGATGAACTCATTATTGAAGATTTTTCCAAACATATTGATGACTGAAAAATTTTCAGGATTCAGAAAAAACAGATTTACGAATCTTCCAAACTCTCTTTTCTGAAAAATGATTTTACAATCAAAACAGAGGAAAGAGACATTCAAATTTTCAAACATTTTGAAGAAATCAAACTTCTTTCTTCAAAATATTTACAAAAACATAGGGATTGTTCCTATAAATACATTCATATAGGTCGTTTTCAGGTAGGAATAAAACCTATTACCAGGAAAGGTCTAGATACTTCAATCTTAGCAGTCCTGAGGGATGCTAGGTTCACAAACTTTTCTGATTCTTTGTTAGGTACGATGGAATCCAGTCTTAACAAAGGACCAGTCAGCTTTAACTACTATCCAAATATAACAGTCTCTTTAAATGATAAAAATATTTTAAAGAGCATTGTTTTACAAATCAAAACTCACAATTATAAAATGTTTTATGGGTCTATTCCAATTGCATTAATTTTCAAAGTTCATTACAAAGCAATGGTTTCTGCTTTTGCAACCAAACACCTCAAACACTCTCCAAAAGGCGAAACCATCCTTTTACAAATAGATTTATCCAAATCTAATGCTGTTATACCCAGAACTATTCAATGGAAAGACACAACCTTACGTAAAGAATGGATTTTAGAAGGAGCCACCTAGCCTCAGTCACTAAAAAGACTTGGGCCAAACACAAACCTGAGAAATGTTACCTAATTCTCGGATGGAAGAGTTAAATTGTCTTCTGATAGAAAATTAACCAGTTCCCGATTTTCTGATGAAGGTTCTACCTCTTCAACCATTGACTTAGGAAGAGCCTCACAACTTCTTTTAGTCATTCATGCTCATGCTCCTTATACAAACAGACCACAAATACAAACATATGTTTAGCCAAGGTTCTCAACTTCTGAAATACCTAGCTCCTCACTTCTCTGATACCATGAGGAGACAGGATCAAAAACAGGGTAAACTAGAAAATGAGGAAAATATAAAAATTTAAAAGTTTAAAAAATGTTAAATGATTACTGCTTCGTTAAAGCAAACCACAATAGTAAGGCCTAGAGGAATGCTCCAGATAGGTAACCTTACTCAAACAAAATAAAAAATTATATGGCCTAGAGGATATCTAGACAGGTAACCCTACACAATCACAAATAAGGAGTAGAAGAATGAGCACAGTAAAAATAGCAGTACAGTTTTTTTGATATGCAAGATCCTACGAGAGGCAAGTATAGAGCATACTTAAACAAACCAAAATAGAAAATAAAGTTTGAAATAGAATTCAATACCTTTTATATATATGAAAATATAAGCTACAACTTCTGGAATAAAGTTTGGATACAAGTGTTTAAGGGAAAGCAGAAAGGTTTCTCTCAATCACTCGTTACAAGTTTGGAAGAACAAATGTTTCTTTGTTCTGAGAATATTGTTCAAAAAATTCTAACTCTTCTATGTCTGCAGGAGGGTCTTCTTATAGGCGAGTTGGGAGCTGGAGCCATAATTAAAAGTCCTGCTCCTTCACATGGGAGAGTAGAAGACTTTTGAGCCCCACAATTGATGGTAGCAGACAGGTTAATAATGGTTAGATCACATGATTACGTAAATCTCACTTTGTAATCATGCGATCTAACCATTACTAATTTGTCTGCTACCATCAATTGCAGGCTCAAAAGTCTTCTGCTCTCCCATGTGAAGGAACATGAATATAACATTACGTAATACTTGTATAAAGTATTTTCAAATATATCAAACAAGAGTTTTTATTTATGTATACCTATCTTTTATTTAAAAAAATTTTCAAATACCACGTGTATGTTGTAATGTTTGGACACTTGTATATGGTACCTGGAATGTGCTATACAGGCAGCAAAGCAACAACCATTGTCGGGTTATTCGGGATTGTGTGCACAGTATGTAAAAATGGTACAGTGAATGTAAATGCAGAATGAATATTTAGACAATTAAAGATAATAAAACACAAAACACTGGAATCAGTTTCTCTATCCCCAGTGGAGTCACCACTGTAGGCGGCGGGGTTCAGCACGCGCCTAAGTATTTGGCAACCACGGTACTGTGCGGGCTCAGGGCCCACTAGGAGTATAATTTTGGACCTTTTAACGGGTCTTTAGTTGAAGAATGGAGTTGCCACCCGGGTGAAATCCGGAAACACTTTTACAGCAATTGGATCCCACGGAGGGATTCCAGTAGTCGTCCTCAGAGATTAGGTCCATAAACTGGGTATGTGCTTTTAGTGGCCCACCTGATCTTATGATCGGCCTCCGTTTATGTATTATATTTTATTATCTTTAATTATTTAATTATTCCTTTAATTACATGCGAATGACTGTTTTAATCCAAATAATTTTTAAATTTTATAATTTAGTCCAAGTTTGTTTTATTAGGTCCGATTTTATGCATTTTAGTCCCTCAATCCAAACATCCATAAACACAAATTCACAAATTACAACAATAACGATAAATAATACAACAAAAATAATTAAACGCACACATAAAGAACGGGGGGAGGAGAAATAATTATAACCTTTTTTCATACAAATTAAACAAAGAATAAATAAATAAATCACGATAATAATTTCCAAAATAATGGAACTAATTCTGCCATCATAGGGAAATGGTCAGATCTCCGATAATCCTACAAAAATCAAAAAGTTAGTAGATAATATATAGAAGAAAATAAAAATTGCCTCCACTTCCACAGAGGCACACGCCTCCATGTAGGGGAGGCGGCACCTCCGCATAGGGAGGCACTACCCTCCCCGTAACGGCTAGAAATTCAAAATTCTATCCAAATTGCTAGAGGCGTATGTTCCTAAAGACCAGAGGCGTGTGCCTCTATGAACTAGAGGCGTGCACCTCTTGTGCACCTTTGCGCAGAGGCGCACGTCCTCTAGTTTTCTGCAAAAGCTAATTTTTATGAAATTTACACCACACACACCGAATTTCCAACAGATAGTAAAACGAAAACACTAGATTACATCACAAACTCAATAGTAATAGATATATTATAGCTAATAGAAATGAAATATAGAATTGTTGTAGAAAATTAAAGATTCAAAATAAAAAAAAAAGGAGGAAGTTTTACTGTGAAGCTTGAATTGAAAGTGGTTTGGCCCTCATATTGATTCTTGAATACCCTCCTTGCTTCAAGAATCCCGGATTCAGTCCACTTCTTCTATTTTTTAGTTTTTTTTCTCTTTTCTCTCTCCTCCCAAAAGTCCCCCCTTCTAGAGGCCTTTTCCCCCTTTTATCTTTCTCCCCCTCCTGCAATCTCTCATTCAATCACTCCTTCTCTCTCTCCACGTCCTTCAGACACATTTGTCAAATGCGTCAGATGGTGGTTGCGGCTGTCAGACGATAGTTGAAATAAGGTCTGCACCTTTCTTCTATAGAGGCGCACACCCTTTGTTCTGAAGAGGCATGCGCCTTTTTTCTAAAGGGGCGTGCGCCTCTTTAGAAGGAAATAGGCTTTTGGGCCGTTTGGGCCAGTTTCTTAGGCTTGGTTCGCTGGGTTATGTGTTTGGGCTTAGTATTTTCTGGTGGGTTCGGGTTATGACTTTGGGTTATTCACAAACGGGCCTAAATCGGGTTCGTTGGTAAATTGGGCTTATCTATCATTTTTCATCATTGAACTTTTCTTGACGGGCCGGCTAAACTATGTGTCCATACCGTTATATTGAATTCTACTATAATCTTATCATCTTCATATATTTTTCAATAAAATTCAATAAAGTTATCTGCATAATGCATCTAAATCGTTGGATGAATTTCATCATAATCTCAATCATCGGATTAAATTATACTAGAATCTAATTATTTTCACACACTTTTTTAAAAAATACAATAAAGTTATCTCTAGAATGCATTTAAACCATTGGATGGATTTAATCATTATCTCAACCGTTAGATTGAATTGTACTAGAATCTTATCAACTTCACACACTTTTCAATAAAGTTCAATAAAATTATCTGCAGAATACATCTAAACCATTAGATGAATTTCATCATAATCTCAACCATTAGATTAAATTATACTAGAATTTTATTATTTTTACATACTTTTTAAAAAATATATAATAAATTTATCTGTAGAATGCATTTAAACTATTAGATGAATTTCATTAAAATCTCAACTGTTATATTGAATTGTATTAAAATCTTATCATTTTTACACGCTTTTCAATAAAATCTAATAAAGTTATATGTAGAATGCATCTAAATCGTTGGATGGATTTCATCAAAATCTCAACCGTCAGATTGACTTGTATTATAATCTTATCATCTTCACACACTTTTTTTAAAAAAATCCAATAAAGTTATTTGCAGAATGCATCTAAATCGTTGGATGGATTTCATCATAATCTCAACCATCATATTAAGTTGTACTGAATCTTATCATCTTCAAACACTTTTCAATAAATTCAGATAAGGTTATCTGCAGAATGTCGTTTGATGGATTTCATCATAATCTCAACCGTTAGATTAAATTATACTAAAATCTTATTATTTTCACACACTTTTTAATAAATCCAGATAAGGTTATCTGTATAATTCACACTTTTTTAAAAAATACAATAAAGTTATCTCTAGAATGCATTTAAACTATTGGATGGATTTAATCATTATCTCAACTGTTAGATTGAATTGTACTAGAATCTTATCAACTTCACACACTTTTCAATAAAATTCAATAAAATTATTTGCAGAATACATCTAAACCATTAGATGAATTTCATCATAATCTCAACCATCAGATTAAATTGTACTAGAATTTAGTTATTTTTACACACTTTTTTAAAAATTACAATAAATTTATTTGCAGAATGCATTTAAACTATTAGATGAATTTTATTAAAATCTCAACTGTTATATTGAATTGTATTAAAATCTTATCATCTTCACACACTTTTCAATAAAGTTATATGTAGAATATATCTAAACCGTTAGATGGATTTCATCATAATCTCAACCGTCAGATTGACTTGCACTATAATCTTATCATCTTCACACACTTTTTTAAAAAAAATCCAATAAAGTTATTTGTAGAATGCATCTAAATCGTTGGATGGATTTCATTATAATCTCAACCATCATATTAAATTGCACTGAATCTTATCATTTTCACACAATTTTCAATAAATTCAGATAAGGTTATCTGCAGAATGCATCTAAATCGTTTGATGGATTTCATCATAATCTCAACTGTTAGATTAAATTATACTAAAATCTTATTATTTTCACACACTTTTTAATAAATCCAGATAAGGTTATCTGCATAATTCATTTAAACCATTAGATGATTTTTATTATAATCTCAACCATTGATTTGAATTATATTATAATTTTAATTTTTCATAATTTTTTTTATAAACAGTAACCTCTAGATGTATTTTTTCTATCTTGCATAAAAAATATACATACAAAAAACTGTCTAAAATGAATTCTAATATCGGTTGTTCATTATATCAATCATATTCAAGTTCATCTTTTGATAAAGATGATATTGTAATAATGAATAGTCTCATTGCACAACAACAAGCACATGAGGAGATGATATATCGTATGATACATAATAATAACACAATTATCGTAAACTTTACATAACATCAACTACAGCACCGAGTGTCTCATCATGGATCGATTCCAGGTTATATTACAATTCATCGGGGATCATAAAACCGCAGATCGTAATTTGTTCAATGATTATTTTTTTGATAATCCATGGTATGGAGATGATATATTTCGACGACGATATTGAATGTCTTAAAATTTATTTATTTTATATTGTGGATGCAGTAAAACATCATGATTACTACTTCTAATAATGAATTGATGGCATTGGTAGACTTGAGTTATCAACTTTGTAAAAAAGTAACAGTTGTATTTTAGATGTTGGCATATGGTGTTCTGGCGGATGCAACAGATGAATATGTCAAAATTGGCAAGTCAACAACAATTGAAAGTATGAAGCGATTTTATTGAGCCATTATAGAAATTTTTATAAAGTGATATTTAAGATCACCTAATGCTACTGACGTTGCTAGGTGTAGTACCTTTAAAATACCATATACATGTGCCCACAATATATTACACCAATACGTGGCATAAGAAAATTTTTCGCAAACCTTCTCATATATAAACAAATACTCATATATGCATACATAATCCATCATTTCACACATAAGTTTGTATAAGACTATCCTGTACACACAATGTCAATACAACATGCCAAAATGATATGTAGGATGAAGGACGATTGCACCAAACTTAATTCGACCCACCTAAGACTCCAATTCAAGCTTCTAGCTTAGCTTAATAGTCCTAAAAAAAATAATTTGCAAAAGAATGAGCTTGCAACTCAATAAGTAATTATTAATATAATACTACATGTTATACTTCTCAAAAACTAATTAAGGAAAAATTAAGAATTTGATACACAACAAGTTAAGAGAAATTTTCTGCTACAGGTTAAGCACTGCCGTGCAAGAAGTGCACACAGCTGTGCCTGAGTTTTAAACTCATCACACTGAGCTCACACGGCCGTGCAAAAATTTTGCACAACCGTGCTTGAGGCTTGAATTTTTCCATTGAGCACACACGATCATGCTAAAAGGGCATATGGTCGTGTCTGAATCCAGTATTTTCTTTCCATTGAATACATACGGCAGTGCCAAAAAGGCACACAACCATGCTTGAAGTCCTGAATCCAAATCCCTGCATATGCACGGCCGTATTTTAGAACCACATGGACGTGTCCAAAATCCTGTACACATCCAAAACACCATAAAAAGATGTCCAAACACTAAAACTCAATTATAGATGCAACATATATAATAAATCACAATATTCAAAATAATCCACCACCATTTCAATAAGCAAAATCATCAACACAGAACTATGATCCTTACATTTACATCTCACATTGAATCAACATTCATCATTTATATAAAAACACAATGCAAGAATATATGTTCATGCACATTGATTATCCGGCCGGAATCGTCGTCACATATTTTCCTCACACATAGCCAACTTAGGCTTTATCCTCACAATTTCACATTTTTCACACAAGTGGCCACGTTTTGAGACTCTTTGCCTGGCTCAGTCTCAGATCTCACAATCAATGGAGGCTCTCTGCCCAGCTCAGCTCCACTATCACACGTATAACTCACATTCCTCATATAAATCAATATTCACATTTTTCACATAAGTGGCCACTTTTTGAGACTCTCTGCCCAACTCAGTCTTAGATCTCATAATCAGTGGAGGCTCTCTGCTCAGCTCAGTCTCCACTATCACACGTATACCTCATATTCCTCATATTTCATTAATATATATATCATTCACATTTCACAACCATATTTTATTTTACATCATTTCCAATCAACATACTAATCATAAGTTACCATTCTCACAATAACACATTTCAATCCACCACGCCACATCAAATGGCTAGCATAATCCACATATGTAGGCATCATTAACATTTTAATAGCCATTCACAAATTCATTACACATTCCACCACAAGTCTCAATATTAACATATCTCACTTCTTTCCATATCAGTGAGCTTATACAAACCAAACATAGTCAAACAATAATAGTTACATGATAATGAATATATGTATAAGCATATATTAATAATTACTTACCACAAGCTTTCAACTCCTTCAATAAGAAAAGCTGCTCCTATTGAGTAGGGTTTCCTCTATCTCTATCAACTCCTACATGCAACCATATATCAATATCACATAGCCAATATAACACTTGCACTCAAATTCATTAGATTCAATGAAATGCTCAAGATTTAATAGAGCTAAAAGATGCACACATAAGTCTAATGACTATAATATTTCAATTGAAGCTAAAATTATGAGTATGCTACCAATTTCAATTAGAATTACTTAATTCAGACAAGTGTGGAATAAACTGTGAATTTTTGAATGAAATCGGGTTACACAGGTAATCAGAGTGAGCCATAAAATATCGAGCTCTGTTAGACCTTCTTAGAGGCAGATTCAACTCAATATTAAAACATAACAGTTGTATAGGACTCCTTAAAGTTTTCAGAGCATTAAACCTTGCTCAATTTAGAGTTCTAAAACTCTAGATATCACCATATAACCCAAACACAAGAAAATTCACAAACCAGCCTATATACTACTGCTGGCATGTTTGATGCATGAAGTTAATGATACTCTTAAAAATTATAGATACATCCTATAATCACCAAATTCATACAGACTCTACATATATAAGTCTACTTTCATTCTCAATTAAAATCACATAATTACCATATATAGAGAATTAATTATGAATTTTTTAGGCCATTCGGGTAGAATAGGGCATCAGCATAAGTAATAAAATGTCTGGCCTTATTCAACCCTCCTAACAGCAGATTCATTTTAAGCACAAAATATAAAAATTTTAGAGGACTCTCTGAAGTTTGTAGATCCTCTAACTATGCTTAAATCAGAGCTCTATAGCAAAAGTTATGGTAAAAAAACTAGGACTAAAAAATAAAAAAAATCCGAATTTGCAACAAATTAAAACTCAACTTTAATTAACACAAATACTAATAAAGCTTAACAATATATGCTTCCAATTGATTTCAGACCTCCTAAATCTTCTCAAACTTCTTGTTAGATAACTTCAACAAGATCAAAATCTCCCCAAAAATCTCTCAAAAAATCACTCTCTCCTCTTTTTAGTTTCTCTACAATTTCTACACAACCAAACACACACATATATACTCACATATATACCCACCAACCAAAAACTACCATTTGCCCCCTAAAGTCCCTTTCTCCATTAATGTATAATTATAACATATATTAATAATAAAGAATAACAATAAACCTTTAGATAATTATTAACAAATATCACACTAATATATATCCTCCTCCTTAATGAAATGGGATTATTACCTACTAACCCACAATTTTCTATTGTGACAATTTAATCCCAACTTTTCTTACAATTTAGTCCCTCTCTAAAACTCATGCACATTCCCAAACTAAAATAAGTCCACTATATATTATGTGCAATATTAAATACATGCAGACAAAAAGAATATTCTTAAAGGCGGGTGTTACACCAGGTTACTCTATGTTAGTGAACACCATAGTTTTCCTGGAATGTTACACAGTTTAGATTGTATGCATTGAAAATGAAAAAAATTATTTTACAGCATGGGCCGGACAATATACAGGTCGTTATGGATCACCAACAATTATTCTGGAAGCTGTAGCGGATTATGATCTTTGGATATAGCTCGCTTATTTTGGTATGTCTAGTGTTAGTAATGATATTAATGTTTTACAGTCACCTCATTTTATTTCCAATTTTGCACAAAGTGTTGCTCCTCCTGGTAATTATGTTATCCAATGAAAAGAATATAATATGAGTTATTATTTAGCTGATTCTATATACCCAAAATGGTATAATATTGTATAGACTATTCATGAACTGCGCACTCCGAAGAAGAAATATTTTGCTATGAAACAAGAAGCATGTAGAAAAGACGTTAAGCGAGCATTTGGAGTTCTACAATCATGTTTTGCAATTATGGGAGGACTAACACATTTTTGAAGAAAAGATGTGCTACATGACATAATGACAACATGCATTATTATGCATAATATGATAATTGAGGATGAATATGCATAATATGATAATTGAGGATGGATATGATATAAATGCAATAATTGTGGATGCAATGGAAGTACCAATGCTAGAAGTTGAAATGGTAGTAGATGATAATACTCGATTTCAACAATTTCTTGATCGGCATAGACAAATCAAGGATAAAGATGTGCACTCACTTCGTAATATATTGATTGAGCATTTGTGGGAGAAATATACTAATTCAGAGGCATGAATATGTATAAATATTATTCAAATACATATTAGTATTGTGTAAATTGTACTATTTTATTATTAATATTTGAATGTAATAATTGAGCATTTGTGGAAGAAATATACTAATTCAGAGGCATGAATATGTATAAATATTATTCAAATACATATTAGTATTGTGTAAATTGTACTATTTTATTATTAATAT
>CATIWO010648574.1:0-41764 GCA_949673435.1 Macaranga tanarius
TCGGTTCTTATCTTAACACATTAGAATCTCTTATCATCATTAATTCCATGCCACAAGTTCATTCAATATCAATTATTGACTTATTTACTAAAGAATCAAACTCCAAAGCATATACTCATAATAGTGGCAAACAATGCTTACATCAGCAATTGTAATTATATTCTTAATTATCATTAATGAACAGTAATCCGGTCTTAAGACACGGATGTTACAATTTTTCACTGTTAAATTTGTACTTTTCAATTCTATTTAATTCATACAATATCAAAATGGACAAATATTTTATTTTGTATAGTTTTTTGAACATATAAAATGCTAAAAAATTGTCTCAAAATAATAAAATTAAAATAAAAAATTAATACAAAAAAGTTAGAAAAAATTATTTTTAATTATATTACTTCTTTAAATTTAATATTATTTCAGAGCATATAAGTTTTTTTTTTTTGCATCCATATCAATATTCATTTCTGAAAAATGTTAATTTTATGTATTGTAGGGGTTAAATAGGTTTAAAATAAAAGTTCAAAGGTTGAATAGAAAATAATAAAAATTAAAAGGTGTTAAAGGTTAATTGCGTAAAGTTAAGGGGTGAAACTATGCATTTGGCCTTTTTCTTTTTTTAATACAAGTTTCATATCTAAAGCTCCTCACATACAGGTTTTGTTTTGAATTATAAAATCAATTTTTAATGTGTTCAATACACCGAAACTTGATGCTAATCTACTTGTTTTACATCACATCATCAGAACACTATAGTTTTCAAGAAATGGAAACTATGTTCAGTTGATTTAGACACCAAACAGGTCCAATCATGAAGCTCATTGGAGATTGACAATAAATGAACCGGGAAAAATCATCTCAACCTGTAGTGAAGTCTGCAACGAATTAAAGCTCATCGTCTGCATCTTCTTCTTCTTCTTTTTTTTTTTTTTTTTTTTTGTTGTCAACATGAGTCATTAAATTCCATTTGCAAGAAACCTCCATTATGTATCTTATAGGCTTCACTCCTCACATGATTAGATGTTTCTGTAATCTTATAGACTTTACATGTTACAAACTCGATTACAAGTTTGAAATAAAGCTGATTACAGAGATTAAATAAGTCCAAAAACAGCAGAAGGGTAATATCTGAACATTAATGTGGTCCACTAGCACATGGGGATTGAGCAAGGATGGTAAATTAGTGCATAAGAAGACATTTTGACAGCTAACAAAAAGAGCTTCTGCAAGTCATATTATCACTTAAATCCACTGTGTGGATATTATGAATTCCCCATCTTTCAGGATATCTATAATTGTATGTTCCTATGGTAAAAAGTCATCTCCTACTTTAATTTTGTCCCTTTGTACAAGATTGTGTAAGGATTTAAGATTTGATCTTGTGCTTGGAAACAATTTTTTCTTTTGTACAAATTATAAAAATAACTAAGTCAAAATAAAATATTTCAAAAATATAATATTTTTTTTTTTCAAATATTAAATGCGTGTTTTCTAAAATACGGACTTTTTCCTTTTCTTTTTTTGTTTTTTATTCCGTTTTCTTCTTCTCACTAGTTTCTCTTCTTTCTCTCTTCGTTTTTTCTCTGTTTACTAACAATAATATTATATCATCAACAATGAATTTTCAGCAGAAAATAAAAATTCAACGATTATAATACTTCTTCTTCTTCTTCTTCTTTTTTCTTCTTCTTCTTTTTCTAATTTTGTTATTATATTTATATTTGTAGTGGCCTATGGGTATTGATAAATTTTTATCAATTGATGGTTATTTTTGTTAATTTGATGTGTGGGTGTTTTTTTTTTATTATTGGCACTAAATAATTCTTGGATTTTTTTTTAAAATTTTATTTTTTGATTTGTGTTTTTAATATTATGGGTGTTGATAGATTTTTGTCAATTGATGAGTTTTCATTGATTTTGATCGGTGTGTATGCGTTTTTAGTGAAAGGTTATTTTTAAGGTTGTCCGTGAGGTTATTTTTTATTTTATTTTTGAAGTTGTTTTTTAGGTTGCTATTAAGGTTATTTTCATATTGTTTTTTTATGTTGTTTTTATATTGTTTTGTAGGTTGTTTTTAACACCGTAATTTTTTTTTTTTTGTTAAAATAGTTTTTTTTAATAAAAAAAGTCAACGGTATTTTTAATATTTTTTTCTATTTTCGGTTATTTTTTTAAAAAAATTATTTTTTTTTGTGTGAACCACTGTATATAGAGTCCATTAAACTCTGACTAATCCAGTTCGACCTAGATAAAACCACAATCACGGCAAAACAATTAATGATTGACCAAATTTTAATGATTGAACAAACACCTTGTTGCTTACAATTAATAGACTTAGAGGCAATTTGCCAGCAAAACTAGAAATGGCAATTTTTTTTTTTTTTCATATACATATCTACATTATTGAAAATCTATACATATATTTGTGGTGAAAAAGAAAAACAAAGATCGAAAGAAGGAACTTGTTTGCATATGCTTGTCCACTTTGGAAAGTTTTAATTATTTTGTCCTGCCATTTTAGACAAAGATTATGTCTTTTTGTCGCAGTTTGAAATGGCAAAGAGTTGATCAGAGGACAATTATGAATCGAAAATCTATACATATATAAGTCGTTGTTGTTATAGCCATATCCATATGAGCTGTCTAGCTTTTGAATCTAGAGAAAACAATAAGTTTTTGTTGTATTACACATAATGATTTTGATATTAAAGTAATGAAATTAAGAATGCAATTGAATGGAATGTATTTATCATTTTATTACTATGTTTGGTTACATGAGTTTTAAAACAAATGTAATGTAATGAGTATTAAATTCTTATACTTAGTTATACTACTTTCATATAATGGGAGGATGAGAAAAAATAAAGAGAATAAAAAGAGATAAAAAAAAATAAAGAGAAAATAAAAAATAAAAATAAAAGAAAATAAAAATAAAAAAATATATAAGAAAAAAAAAGAATAGTAAAAAAATAAGAAAAAATAAATTAAAATAAAAAATGAGACATGTAATGAGGAATATATAGATTTTTTATGGATTGTCAAATACAGCTTTAAAAGTAATGAGGATTACTTATGTAATTTCCATTACATTGAAACAAAAAAAAAAATTATCTACCAACAATAGTAATGAATTATGTAATGTAATGGGTATTCCATTACAATGCCCATTACCTCTAACCAAGTAAGGCCTTGGTGTAGGCAAGACTCTCCCTCCTTTATTAGGAGGATTTTTTTTTTTCTTTTCTGGGTTGTGTTTGGAAGGCTTGAATATGAATCTATTATCAAAACCAATTCATTATCAGTACAGATTATTTGTGAATGATTGTGTTTTGTTTCTGACCCATGTGCATTTTCTATAATTCAAGAAAACTATAGTATATAAGGAGCTCAAGAGCTCGTAGAAGCGTTGAATCTGTCCCATTTAATATTGGTTGTCCTTTGTTACAGTACTTTCCAAATCTTGTGGCCTCTAACACAGTAAACAACCAGAGCAATTGTTGTGCAACAAAATGGTAATGTTAATGGTGGTGTTATTGATGATCTTTATGATATATATGAATAATGTTTTTCAGGAATTTGAGTTTACAACGTGGAGACTCAAGATTCTGAATTTTATAAAAAATCTGAACCATGCAATCTAAGGCCCGAACAAAAAGAACTTTTGGTTTTTTATGGATCTCTCCAAATCCTAGTGAAATTTTTAGATATATTCAGAAACTTGTTATCTACCATTAATTGTAATCTGTAATTGCAAAGTAGAATATTTCTGATATGATTTCGTTGGCATTGTGAAAGTTTACAGAAACAAAACAGCTTTTGACTCCAAGAAATGGCAAATTTTTGGCCTCTCTTGATCTTGTCCATTGCTCTGGCTGTGTCCAAACAGAGCAGCATTGCAGAGGCTCCTGTTCGGCATTGGCGTTGCCATGGTATGATGAGAATAATCTACCTCCTCCAATTTGATTGAAGCAGGTTGATAACCCAATTTAAAGTTCCAATCTTTCAGATATGAGACGTTTCAAAGACGTGCCAAAAAATCAAGGCTGCAACTTCTTTCTGAGAAAGCAATAGACTTGCTATCATTAAGTCTATAGAAAATAACTCTTTCCTTCAGCGTAGAAATGTTAACTTAAATAATCAAGTTCTAGGCCAAATACTAGATGTTCAAATACATGTAAAATAATCCCACTGCCTTCTTATTCAAAGGCGTGAGAGCAGCTCATGACTCCCATTTACTTTGCTCAAAAATGGGTAGTCAGTGTACCCAACAACAGGATCCTGGGTGTAGAATGTCTTCCTGATGTACTTATTCAAGGGTGCATTTAACTTTAATCTCAAGACTAAGTCTGGATTTGAAATAAAAAGTCGGCCATAGGATACCAAGTCTGCATTTCCTTCTGCTATAGCTTCAATTCCTAGCTCCCTTGTGAATCCACCACTGCAAATAAAAGTTCCCTGATAAGCATTTCTCCAAGTTCTCATTAATTTAGTTTCCTCATCTTCAGTGCCATGTCTGCCCGACTCTGTTTGGCCATATGCTGTGTAGCGAGGCTGAGTGACATGAAGATAAGCTAGTTTTGACCCAAGGGATAACTGTAGCTTATTAAGTCTCTCTATCACTGCAAGACCCAAGTTGAGTGGATCAGAATCCATGGCATCAAGGTGATCAATTGCTGGTGACGTTCTGAAACCAACTCGTTCTGCACCAATGGCTGAAACTACTGCCTGAATCACCTGCATTAAGAATCTGCACCTGTTGTCGATTGATCCACCATACTCATCTGTTCTGTCATTGATCCCATCTTTTAAGAATTGATCAATAAGGTAACCGTGAGCCCCATGGATTTCAATCCCATCAAATCCTGCAAACATCAGATAATAAAAACCAGATGAAGCAGCAACAATAGTTTAATGAACTAGTAAGCAAAATCCAGGTCAACATTAGGGTTGCAGTAGTTTTTGCCACAAGTACTTCATTCTAGTGCATTGAATGTCACCTCAACTAAAACTGTCTCCTAAAAGGACTGATTACTACAGGGGCAAGGCCATCGAGATGATCCCAGCTTCTAACTACAGCAATAAAATTCATTTCAGCAGCCTTTTTGCTTCCTTATATGAAGTTCCACCAAATGATCAGTGATTTTTTAACACCCCTAGGCACGATGACATAATGCATAGCTAGACATGGGACACATCACACATTTTTTTCGAAATGGTATGCAGATGACACCGGATGCCACATAACACCATGATAATGGGCCCTGTACCTTTCGAGGCATCAATTATCTAGAGACCAAGAGAAGACATAATGATGGTTGTTCCCTGCTTTGGCACGCAATTGCAAATGATGGGATAAACTTATATATCCTAAAGAGGCATCATAGTTATACACTTTTTTAGCAAAATATAAACAAAGTATGTCCATGCTTTTTTGACATCTGATCTATATAAGTATACAGCTTTTTCATTATTTAATTAGTTTCAGAATATGCACAGCTCCAAAGCCTTTATGATGGCAAACAAATCAAAGCAATCATTATACTAACCAGCTCGAATTGCATTCAAGGCTGACAGTCTATAACTCTCCACAACTTCTTGTATTTCGTAGGTTTCCAAGGCCCTTGGCGTGGGGTATTTGCCGTAGCTCCCATCTGGCATGAGAATTCTCCACCTGTTTGAGATGGGCTTACTCGTCGATGATATGGGTGCAATTCCACCAGGTTGATAAACTAATTCATTGTAGAAATTACAAGTAAAATCATCAGCACTTAAACAACAACAACAGTAGCTTATCATTCAATAAGGATGTGATAAGAATGTGAACACGGTTGGTCATAGCATCACAATATCATGTACATTATCAAGTAAGAAAGGAAGGTGAACAAAATTTTATACTTTTATACTGAGAGATGGAAAGTTTATTCACCTTGATGAGATGCACGGCCAACGTGCCAGAGTTGACAGAATATGATGCTACCTTTCGCATGGACTGCATCCACCACCTTCTTCCATGCCTCCACTTGTTCTTCTGTATAAATCCCAGGAACATGAGGGAATCTGGTTTTCAAAAGGAACTAAAAGATTGGTAAATCCTTTCCAAAAAAATAATTCCTTTTTTTACTATTAAGTATACAAAGTGCATCCATAACCAAAAAAAAAATTGTAAATGCCAACTAGCTGCATATGGGTTGACATATGGGTTTATATAAGTGTGTAATATAATTAACGCAGATCTCAAGTCAGAGACTTTAGCTCCCATCATTCATTATGATGAAAAAAAATAAAACAAAACAAGACAAAAACATAAATTCAAAAGGAAGAAACTATTATATTGTCAAACATTGTCTTAATTGTAACCTAAAAGTTGAAAATTATGTTGGCATTGCCAAATGGGTGGTGCTTGTTATACCAAAATTTTATGGCCCCCAAAATGCAAAAAAGGGAAAAGAAAAAACAGTTAAATAAAATTTACTTGGAGCCTTCTAATATTCTACCAAAAATGGATAAGAACCCACCAAAATAACTGAATTAAGACATTCAAAAGGCTATTCCATCTAGTAATGAATAATCTATATTTTGTTTGTAATAAAGTAATGGGAAGTCAGAATTCAAATTTATTTTTGTTAAGACTTATAATACCCCGTCTATGCATGGTGGGTAAGTAATAAATTCATTCATATATTCACCCCGCAGCCATCAACATGGACCAAAGTTATAGACTCCAAAATTCCCACCATACACCTGTCCACTCCAAAATTATGTGCCTTGCTGACTCAAACACAATAAACAACTACTGTAAAATATCTCTCTACAATTATATTTGGCATAATACATTCGCATGCACATGTACTTATATGAATTTGTCACTTTACCCCCTATATTTTCAATTTTATTAAATTAACACATCTATTTATCTATAGCCTATTATATATAAACAATTATGCTTATATAAATTTGTTACTTTACCCATGTATTTATATAAATTTGTCATTTTACCACTATGTGTATGATGACGTGTCATCCACATGTATTGTCAATAGTGCACAAAGTGGTTTATAAGTTATGATTTAGATAAGTTAGGATGTTTAAATGATAAAAATATAAGTAAATGTATCAAAATGACAAAAATTACCAAGTTCAAGGCCTACATATGTATTGTGCCATTATATTTTTATATAAAAATAATTTTTATGTGATCATTAAGGAAAAAAAAACATCTAGTCTCAATTTTGGACAATAATTTAATGGACAGTGATACATATCTCGGTCCGAGATTGTCTCGGACCGGAAAAATTACCAGTTTGACCCCCCATTTTACAGGGCAGTATAATTGGAGGGTTAAAATGTAATTTTATATGTAAAATTACCTTTTTACCCTTCAAAAATTTTTTTTTTTCCCTTGAAACAGGAAGAACAAATTTGTAATTTGTCCTGTCCCAGATATACTGTAGATGTCTCGGGCAGAGACATGTACCATTTCCGTAATTTAATCTAATAAAAAGTGTTTGCTGGGACCGACGCTCCAATAAGTGATGCTAGTGGAGAAAATGGTCCACAAGGGCAAGCGCATATGATAGATTCTCCTTTTCAGAAATAAATTAATAATAATAAATAATTACAAAGAGTACAAAATGACGAAATTACCCAGGGCCAGAAGGGGAAACAATAGTCCCTTCGGTGATGAGAAAACCACCAGGAGTTGACCTCTGCGTATAATACTCAGCCAACGCTGCGTTTGGTACCCCATTCAACGCTCTGCATCTTGTCATTGGCGCCAGCACCACCCTGCACACCACCGCACCCCCTTAATTAGCATCAAAACTACACCCCACACACACAACAAAACCAAAACTTCGTTGACAAAAATACCCTCCCCGACCGGAGATATTTTACACAACGATCGCCAATATTTTAACCAAATCGAAGAGTCTGGGATTAGATTTATATATATTTACCTGTGAGAAAGGTTGAACTTGCCCATCTTGTAAGGAGAAAATAAAGCAGTTTCCGCCATTGCTGCTGCTTCTGATAAGGAGCAAGTCAAGAAATGATCAAATAAAGATATTTATAGTTGGTAGGTAGCTGGAGAAGAAGAGGAAAACGTGTGTGAAGGAGAAGACAAGATGAGAGTTATGGTTGTTGCTCTTGCTCGTGCTTCTGCATCAAAACGGTAATAGTAATGGTGGCGGCCTCGTTACTGATTTGTTTATGATTAAAAAAAGAAGTGCAGTGGGCCCTCTTTAAATAAATAAAATAAAGATTTTAGTCTTTGGACACGTAATTCGCATGTTTTTTTTTTTCTTTTTTTACTTAATTTCTGCGTTTATTTGGTCTCGCCTCGTTGACCAATGAAGACTGAGTTGAATATTAATGTGGTTTTGGCCGGTGTAATGTTTGTGGTCTTTCATTTCATCATAAAAAGTTTAAATTTTACACTCATTTTTAAAAAAAAATTGAAAGTGTTTAACTAATTTAATAATTATTCAAGTTTTATAGAAGCCATTTATATTGTCAAACTCATAAGATAAAATTTTAAAATTTGACTAATTCAATAACTTATTTAGTAATGTAAAATCTTACTAAATTTTTCATATGAATTTATGTGATAGTGGTATGTAAATTATCATCATATTTTTGTGAAAACTGAAAATTATCATCATATTGATTATAAATAAGAGTTAATTATATATTTTAATATGATGTGAGAATCTCTCGTAGTCATACTAAATAAAATTTATAAATATAAAAATCCTTATAATAACCCATTTCCGCCACTATCATTCATGCCAAGCACGTGCATAAATTTTTTTTACTTAAATCAAATCTATGGTATATTTGTTGGCCAAAAATATCTATAGCATATATTTATTTGTATTATGATTTTTTTATATATAGCATTTATGAATATAAAATAATAAAAATATTATGCAAGGATACTATAGCGGGCAGGCGTGAAAAACCATTATCATGGGACATGGGGTATAGACGTATAGTTGATGTGTTGAGTCATTTCCTTGTCTTTCCTTTCAACGCGGCACCAACACCCGATAATTGCATTTGCCTAACTCGGAGTGGGGCTAGGCTAGCCGTAACATTTTGGAAACTTTCTCTCCATAATTTTATGTAAATGGTCAACATGAAAATAGTCCAAAAACTTGAACGGTTGAACTTGAACCCAAGCCTAAGAATTATATTGGACCTGAATGGGCCTTGTTAACCATAGTAAAGTAATAACTTGTTCACATATGTAGATCATGTCTTTAACAATTTATGTATATCCATGTTAAAAAAATAAAAATAATAATTAAAAAAATTACGACCCACCTGAAAAGTGAGGAAGAGAAGTGCATAATGGCGTGCAAAGTAAAAGAAGAAGTTTATATAGGAATTTTTGTTTCCCCTTTTCCCTTTAGACAAAGAAGAGTGGCCAATTTGGCCATCCTTACTTCAACCTGTGACCTTGTTTCTCATATAGGCTACAAACCAAATAATTATAAAGTGCCAATTATGTCTCTAAACATTTTTTATTTATATAATAAGGTATTTTTGGTTTAGATTATTTGCCAATTTAAGTTATATTTTTTTCTCAAACGATCTTGAGACCATCAAACATTTTCAAAATGTTATATGATAATCAAAGCTAGAGGTGTGAGTGGAGCTATATTTGAATCAGACTCAAGCTGTTAGTAGATGCAATTAAAGAATCTAGCAAATGAATTATTTGTGAGCTTCTCAGTCAATGAAATTATATATTTTATATTAAAAATTTTCTTTAGAAATGTGGATTAAAAATTTTATTCCAATTGAAATATGATTAATAAAAATAAGTAGCACCAATAATTATGCCTTCTTTTTATTTAAACAACATTCTGCTAAAAATTAATATGAAAGTAACCTTAAGCAAGTCTTCCACTTATGTCCTAAGTTGATGTTCAGACTTCAGCCAATGGCCACTGGATCATTGAGATTTGAGTGGTCCCTGTCCCTACGTCACAAACTGGAAAGGAACACACCTTCATCAGTCGCTCCCATCGTGCTACATTATCTCTACTCATAATAAACTCTCTTTAATTAATTTAATTAATTAAACATTAATTAATTTAAAGCCAATGGATTATCAATATAGTAATTAAAAATCATTTTGACCAACGCCCTTTCTCATGTCATGTGTCCACAAATCCTTTACACACACCTGGCATCATCCCTTCTAGATTCTGATCCATTTTAATCACTCGGTTGTGCAATGTTGACCAACCTTAAGTTTACAAGATTAATACTAAAATTTCAACACCAAATCAAGAAAAAATGCTGTTTTTCTTTTTATATTTCAATGGGGACATAGCCTGAAGGCTGAAGATGCCTTCTCCCATCAAGCACCATTTCTTCTAGACATTATAATTTTTATGCGAGTGGTCTTTAAATTATAATAAAACCCTTTGAAATAGTTTATTTACTTTCCTTAATGTATGTAATCATACATCTACTCGATTGATGTTTATAAATTATTATCCCATGTTCACTTTTACCTACCTTTGCTTCTTCGCATAACTAATGTGAAAACTTTTACTTCTTGGCAAAACTAATGTGAAACTTTAAAGTTCAGTCTTTCATTTTAATTGGATAGAAAGCATTCTAAATTTAATATTCTTATGTACTTAAGTATTATCTCAATAACTTTATATACATTTGACGCATAACTCAAGTGGTAATATTCTTTGCTTTTGGGTGGTTCAGATATTGGGTTTAATTTTTCCTTCTCACACTAGGCATGTGAGATCTCACTTTAGTGGTGGCTCCCAAAAATAGTTTTCAAAATATACTAACTTCTAATAACTAACTGCTAAACGTTCTTTTTCCCGTTCCGATGATGTTGGGTTCCACATCAAGTCCTGAAATATGGACCTTGTTCGGAAAAAAAAAAAAACCTCAATAACCTTATACTTAATTGATTCATATTGATCTGAATGATTTTTTTTTCTTTACAGCTAATTTGAATGGTAAACACCCATTAAGGAGGTATTGATTTTTATATTCTTCTAATGTAACTTGCTAACCATAGTATTTGTTGAAAGAAAAATAAATAATTTTTAAATATTTTATTCAACAAAAATTTAAGAAATAGGTTTATTTGTAAAAAAAAATTCAAACGTTTACAGTTTTTTGTAATTTAATCACAACTTTTTAATTTTTACAATTATGTCCTAATTTTTAATTTTTTTTGCAATATTAACACATTAATGAATTTGGTCAAATAAATTAATTCATTAATGTTTTGCAATAAGACTTATTGAGATCCACTATTTGTGTTGGTGGCATTACACTTCATTGCCCACTCAGAATTTTCTAAAATAATTTTGACCAAATTTATTAATGTGTTAATATTAAAAAAAAATTTAAAAATCGAGAAATAATTATAAAAAGTAAAAAATTAGAATTAAATTGTAAAAAATGTAAACGTTTGAATTTTTTTCCCAAATAAACTTAAGAAATATGATGGTTATTATTATTATTATTTATTTATAGTATAATAAAGAGGAATATGGGGGAATTTTTCCATATGAACATGTGTTAATACCGAGGAGGAGATGCGTAGCATGCGCCGCATCAGCATATTGCAGAAAAGAGTTAGAAATAAATAATAATAATAATAATAAAAGAACATGAGGTAATAATTATTGCATTAAAAAGAAAAATTCAGCACATCGGATGCTTCCTTATTTTTACCAGACAAAACAAAACAAAACAAAACAAACAAACAAACAAACAAGGAACAACAACAACAAAGAAGAAGAAACCTGTAAATTTATATCGATCAGCCAAAGCCTATAAACTGACCGTCGCCGTCGTCGTCGTCGAAAACGAGGACAACGGAAAAGAAAAGGAGCAGTCTTCACTTCTTCTTCATCTTTCATTTAATTTCTTTTTTTATTCGTTTAATTAATAATTTATTCCTATAAAAGTAAAACCTGTATCCGTTTCGTTGGGTTTTTTTTTTCAACGATAAAGGAAACCGTCAAAGCTGCAAGCTTTTGTTTTCTTTGCTTTGTTATGGCCGCCTGAACTTCAATTAATTAATCGCCGCCTTAACTGTAAGTTTCTTTCATTTCTATGCAATTTCTCTTTTTTTTTTTTACGATTTATAAATCGGCGATCGGATTTGAATAGGATTGGGAACCGGTGTTTGTTTGTTTGTTTGTTTGCAGGGAAACTGAAAATGAATATATATAAATTTTTGTTTTTTCTTTTTTTTTTTATGTTTAAATTCTATGTTTTTGCTTCAATTTTTTATTAGCTTGTTGTGTAACTGAGGGGTTTCTATAGAAGTAACGGAACCAGCGATGGTGATAACAGCTTTTTTTTGGTTTTAAGTGTAAATTTTTAGTAGCTGATAAGTTTCTGTGTTTGTAACTTTACACTACTAATAACTGTTGCCTCTCAACTCAGATTAAAAAAAAATCGCATATATATATATATATTTTTTTTTGGCTCTCCAGTAGCTATGGGGATAATAGGGTTTTAGTTTTTGGGTTACTTTAAAGATTTTAAAAGGAAAACAAGAAGCTTTTGGGTTTTTTCAGAAGCAAAGTTTGGTTCTTGGGAGGTAAGTATGGTAGATTCTGATTCTTTCAGTATCTGTGATGGCTTTTGTTTATGCTTGGAATTCATTGAATGGATTGAATGTTGCTGGTGTCGAATTTTTATTTTAACAATTTATATGATTTTTGGGGTAGAATGTGGGATATACCATAAAATGCATTTGTTTCATTATTTAGTATTGCTTTGAAGTTTGATTTTTTCATGACAATTAGCATTTTATGTAAATTTAGTCTTGTGGATTCGTAGGGCATTCAAATGTTAACTTTGCTTGCTTACTTTGTGGTAATGATTCTGCAGCATTATTCTTGCTTTATTGGAATTTCATACTTTTAGAGTTGACTTATTCTTTCTATTGTGTGAGGTGGCAGGACACTAGAAGAGCTTCTTAAGCATGGCTAAAAATGAAGACACTGGTAGCCCTGGTTGGAGAGCTTCACTTTTCTTGCAGACCACAGAAGATGTTGCAAGAGCTGTTGCAGCTGCAGCTGCTGCGGCCACTGCTCCCCGTTCACCACGGCCATCTGTAGTATTTTCGTCAAAAGATTATCACGGTGATAGCCAGTTTCAGAAGCTACAACGCCATTTTTCAAGAGTGCTGAAAGGCTTCTCTTCTCCTCCTCCTGAAGTGAAAGCTGGAGCTTACAATCCAGAAGTTCTAACTAGTCAAAAGCGTCAATGGGCAAACTTTCAGCTACAATACTTGGTATGTTATTCTTTTTGTTTGAGTGTGCTTTATCATTTGTCATACTTTTGTGTCCATGACCAATTTTAGCATGCATATTTTGATCCCTTTTTTTGTATGTTTGTATGCTTTCACATTCTTACGTCTTTCCATCAGCAGCAGTTATCACACCTGCTGCTAAAATTTAAATTTAACTCTTGAGGAAAATTTGTGCTTGATATATTTGTACTGTTTTCATAACATTGATGTTATTTAAGTGTGCAGGATCATAGGTCCTTAAAGGAGCCATCTAGGCTATTTGAGAGCATGGTAGTTGTGGGCCTTCATCCTAATTGTGATCTTCAGTCACTTCACAGGCAATATGTTGTCCGAAAATCTGAAGGTTCAGGAAGATTGCAAGGTTCACTTGGCTGTCAGAATCAGTCTCGTGTAGAACCCATTCTTGAGCCTCAAGTGAGGATTTATGTTACCAAAATGTTAAATCTATTTATGTCCGGAAATTGCTATTGGTACTTTAACAGCATGAGTTATCTATTTTCAGGTTTTATTTGTTTATCCTCCAGACAAACAATTGCCTCTTACATATAAGGATCTCGTATCATTTTGCTTCCCTGGAGGCTTGGAGGTTGGATATATGTTCATGGATTTTTATGCCTTTCATATTTTGTTCATTAATTAGTCTTGTCAAGGTGTCTTTTCTAATATATATTTATCTTTGGTTCTTTCCTCTGGAGATTCTGCTTTTTCTTTACTTGATGTTCCCATCATATATGCATGAAATATCAATTAGAATTTTTTACGATACAAATGAAAGAATTTATCCAGAGATGTACAAAGATATAATGTGTGACATTCAAAGGGATCAATGACATCAATTAGTATGTTGACTAGGAACATCTCTGAAGCTTGAATTGCATCTTGTTAAAGTTTTAAATTTTTCTTTTTCTTTTTTATGTTTTTACTGTGAGTTAATTTATGATGTATGCGGGAGTTCAAGGTGACACTAGTTTGAGGGCAATATTTTGTTTCCTTGAATGAGTAATATGATCTTAATCTTTCTTTTCCCTTCATCTGTGTACATTCGTTAAGTGTTGATGTACTTCTTTTAATGGTGATGGTTCTGATTTTAGGTCCATGCTGTTGAGAGAACTCCTTCCATGAGCGAGTTGAATGAAATTCTTCTCGGGCAGGTATCTTTTTTATAATGTAATTTGGAATTCTCTTGCAATCTGATGAGTTTTTGCTGATATGATATGAAGGCTCTAATCTTCATTATTGTTAATCCTAGCCTTTCTAGGTTTTATTCCCCACAAATTTAGTTCAGTACATGTGCTTAACTGGAAAAACTGTAATTCAACCACTTGGTTTTTATTATACACAATTTTTTGTTTGTTATTGAGTGCACTTCATCCAAACGATTGCATTTTGATCATCTGTCTCAGTTATACTGACAGGATGAAGCAATTATTTCTGTAATAAAATGTATCTGAAATTGACATGCAAAAGATCCATTTATATGCTTCCATGTATGGACGTGACATCGCAAAATTTTCTCAATTGTGGTGCATTTTTTGCAGGAGCACCTTAAACAAAGTGATCTGTCATTTGTATTCCGGTTACAGGTAACTTATGCAAAATTATTCTACTTGTTCTCTTTTTTCTTAATGCACTATCCTCTTTCTCATTCTCACTCTAGTTTTTTTTATCTTTTAAAGAGAACAGGCCTTGCAAAACTTTCTGTTTTACCTGTTATTTTTTTAATAATCCATTTGAATGATGATAGCCCGCCCTTTACTTTTTAGAAATTGCAAACTTTCTTATCGTTGTTTTTGTTTTTAGTTTTTAATTTTTAATTTTTTTTTTCTCTTGGGTTTCAGTTTTATAAATTTTTTGGTTTTTAATCTTCTTTTAAAAGGGCTTCATTTGCTTGTTTTGGCCATGTTGTGTGGTTAGAGCTGAAATCTATATTGCTTCCCTAAATTTTTAATGGAAGTGGTATGAATGACTAATGAATTTAGATGGGAGGATCGACCCCCCTTTTTCAGTACTTGGTTCAAATACTGATTTGGATTGTTTGGCTTATGAGTTTGTCATTTCACTCTGTCTTTAATGACTCAAATTTTCTTTGTTGACCTTTTTTTGTTGTTTCCCAGGTTGCTGACGATTCTACATTGTATGGCTGCTGTGTGTTAGTTGATGAAATTGTGCAAAAACCTTCCGGACTTCTGTCCATGATTTCAGATAAGCGGCCTTCCTGCTCATCTTTGAGCCGTTACATACTAACTACACGGAGATGTTACTGTATTCTTTCAAGGCTTCCATTCTTCGAATTGCATTTTGGTGTATTAAACAGGTGCATTGGGTTTTCTTTTATAATTATTTTACACTCTTTTCATCATTTAACTTAACTGTATTTTTTCTGATTGCATTTTGATTAATGTATAGCAATGAGCTTAAATTTTTATTTTTCATCGATAAGTTATGCTTTGGTGGAGATCCTACTAAACATAATTCCTAATAAAACATGATCACATTTAATGTTTATTGTATCTTCTTTTGACATTTCTTAATTCTCTTGCAGCATCTTTACAGAAGAAAGGTTGGAACGATTAACAAGAGATATTAGTGCAATGCACTTAGAACCTTTGGAAAGTTGTGGCAAAGATGAAAATGGGGGGGACAATTTAGATGATGTGTCACCAATTTATAGAGCTGCAGAAGATGTGGTGGATGGGACTGTGGACAATTCCCAATCAGGCTCAAGGGATTCCACACCTGGAGATGATAACGGGAGTCAAATGGAGCCTCACATTGCTGAGGGACATGTTCACTTGTTGCAGAAGGGTATTAAGGATAATGATGCTGTTGCCGTTGACTCTGAAACAGAGAGAGTTTCAGATAAAGGGGAATGTGGTGGTGGAAACCTTGAAGATTATGACATTGATGTTGATGATTTATCCAACAAGCAAGCAGAAGAGAGGCGTTTACCAAATGCTGTTTTGCCTCTCCTTCGCTATTACCAGTATGAAAGCTCAGAATCTTCCTCTAGGTATGTTAACTCCACTCCTTGATGTTTTGTACGCATTATGAAAGTAGCACAGTTGAGATGTTCTATTTTCTCATCCAAAATGATTCATGAAAGTAACACTGTAAGAGGAAGGACAATGGAAGACAATTTACTGGAATTTCTGAAGAGCCTAGTGCTGTGAATCTATCAACTTAATCTTGACCTTATGTGCTGAAGGGCTTTAGAGCACTAATTCCTGTGAAAATAGTTAATTATATGATAATATTTTCGTGAATGGAGCACATCTGTAGACAAATATTTAACATGTTTCTGAGGCAATATTTCCACGAGTATAGGTGAATATTTTCAACATTATGCCTGATTTATCTCATCGCATACACATACATGCGCGAATATATGAGTGGCAATGACTTATTTCTACTGTAAGCTTTTCTCATAGTGCCTCTTGTTCAGTTTCCAGGGTTCTCCTAGTGAAGACCGGAACTTTAGGAGTGATGTTGATGATACAGAGACAGAAGAGGCGTCTATTTCTGGCCAGGAAGATACTAATGACCACATGGATATTCTCAAATGGGCTAAGGTTTGAACATGTTTTAATAGTCTTAGAGATGTAATTTTCCACTTTAGCTGGCGCTCTTCTTTATTGACTTTATCTAATTTTGTTTTTTGCTTTCCTCTATTTCTCAGGAAAACAACTATGGTTCATTGCAGATAATATGCGAGTATTACCAGTTACGTTACCCTTCTAGGGGTTCAACACTTAGATTTCATCCTTTGGAGCATCTTCATCCTCTGGAATATCATAGAACAGATGAAACAGTTCTACATATTGCTGGGTCAACTATTGATTTACGGACATGCAGTACAAGTCTGGAATTTGCAGAGGTACATTTAGTGATTAACTTTTTGGGATTAGCTAAATTAGCCTCTCCATCATAATATGTAGTGATTTCTTCTCTAATGAAAAAAAGTTGTGAATTTGTTCATTTTTAGACATAGCGCATCTTATAGTTGTTTATGTATATCAGGCACACAGTGCACTATCGGCGGAGGAAGAAGCAACTGCATTATCAACATGGGCTGTTGCGTGCATATGTGGATCCTTGCGTTTAGAGAATGTATGTGCACGCTGAAGTTGAATTTGATATTTCACTAAATAACTCTATTAGGATTCCGTGGCATTAATCATTTTTAATGTGTCTAAATCCGATTCACCACTATTTTAAGGTGATGAACAGAAGATCCATTTGGATAGTAATTCTTCTCTTTGTGCAGGTGCTAACACTATTTGCTGGTGCACTACTGGAAAAGCAGATTGTGCTTGTTTGTTCGAATTTGGTATGTACTGCTGTCATGCATCATCTCAGGTTCTCAGTGTTCTTGTACACTCAAATCCTTGTAGTTATAAGTTATGAGATGAATTTGTTGTACTAATTTCATCCCAACTTGAAAATTGATGTATCTATTTTTCTCTCCATTGGTGGCTTTGATAGCCCAAATAGTAGTCACATCACATCTATTTTTAGTTGCAGGCATTGGATGTATAAATGCATTTAAATGACAACTTTCTTAAACCTGAAAGCTGCAATTAACTTGAACAACTATGCTATGTTAGATGCCACTTGCAAATTATTCATTTTGATTTTTTTTTTTTTTTTTTTAAGTTAATCTTCTCAGGAACATTTTTCAACCTTCTGACATATATCAATTTTAACGTTGTGTTACACAGGGAATCTTATCTGCATCAGTTTTGTCGGTTGTTCCTTTAATCCGTCCATATCAATGGCAAAGTCTATTAATGCCGGTATATTTGTTGTTGCTTGCCAGTTTTTGTTGACTGCTTTTCTTGGGGGCCTAAACTTCATTGGTTTTAAATTCTCTGAATAATTTCCAGATTTTACCAGATGATATGCTGGACTTTTTGGATGCACCAGTTCCTTACATAGTGAGCATTATTTTTCAGCCTTGTTTATATATTAATTATCCTTTGTATATTGGTTTGTTTCTGGCTTTTCTTGGCTGCTAATTTTTATACTTATTTGTAGGTTGGTGTGAAGAACAAAACCAGTGAAGTGCAGTCAAAGTTAACCAATGTCGTTCTGGTTGATGTTAACAAGAATCAGGTTTGCAGTGCCATTTTCAGCTGTCTGACTTATATTTATAACTTTCACTACACCACCCCCTTCCCCCTTTTGTATCCTTCTGGGCCAGGCATTATGTTGTTGTTAAACATGTGGCTGACGATTACATGTATTTGAATATTTCGCCAGCATTTTAATGATGTATAACACAAGGTTAAAAGTTCATGTAATCTAAAGTAACTGTTCATGGTATAGTTGTTTTTTCTGAATGACTTTTATGTAGGACCCATTATATACTATCTTATGTGTTTGTTTCACTTCTGAGTCAAGCAATTGATGATTTTCCTTTTTTTTTTTTTTTTTTTTCTGGTGTGACAGGTAAAATCGCCCACGATACCGCAACTGCCAAAACACAGGGAGTTATTTTCATCCTTGAGTCCTTATCATGCAAAGCTTGTTGGTGAAAGTTATTTAGCAAGGAAAAGGCCAGTTCACGAGTGTACAGATGTACAAGTATGCTATTCTGCTTAATCATTTTTTTTTCCATAATATGTCTGCTCTCCCACTATGATATTGGCATTGATATTATCACCAGTGTTTTGACAAGTAATTGATCAACACTTGTCAATGCATTCTTTTTTTTGTTTCTCATGTTTTCCTCAAAGTTTATTATCTTGTAATTGTGAGGTGAGTGTCTTCTTGGTGTTTATTAATTGCTATATCATGTGAAATTGTGAGTACCTGCAGATTGAAGCTGCCAGGGGTTTCCTATCAGTGTTAAGATCATACCTGGATTCACTTTGTTCTAATTTGCGCTCACACACAATTACAAATGTACAATCCAATAATGACAAGGTTTGTGCCTTTTCAATATCGAATCTTGACTTTCGTTTTTTTTATCTGCTCTGTCTTTTATGTTCACAAGTTATTGATGGTAATGCTCCTTCTGATGCGTAATTTTTCAAAAGAAAAGGTTTACAGAATAGAAGAGAAGAAACAAGTATACTTCTGTTGGTTAAAATAAAAGATTCATTATCTACCACATCCTTTTTTGTGATAGGAGTAGGTATACAATTGCATTAGATACTGACAGTATCAGGTAACGTTTTTTTTTTTTTTTCTCTGATGGTGATTACTGGAATTGATTTAAAAAGACTGGTGGCAGTTATTGGCGGGTGCAAAAACCATACCAGCTACTTTTCCAAAAACTTAGTAAAACATAGGAGAACATTCATAACCTGGTGGATTCTTTTATCAGATTAATGTGCTCCTTAATTTGTATCTCCTTAAACAATACTAGGACCTGTTTAAGGTCCTTCTAATAAAAATATAAAATATGTATTACCTGTTTAATCATCTTTACATGCAAAACATAAACATGCTGCAAAATGATATTTACTTAATGCACACCTCATTCTTAAATAGTCAGTATTCACATGTGCCAATTTCCTTTGACTTCTAGGTATCATTGCTCTTAAAGGAGAGCTTCATAGACTCTTTCCCTTATCGTGATCGGCCATTCATGAAGGTAGTTTCTTTTTACTTCACTATTTATTTCAGCTAATGAGCTGCAAAATTGGTAAAATTTAGCATCTCCTTTGAGTTGTCAATATTTGGTCTAGCCACATGCATGCATGCATTCTCTCGTCATGCTAGATAGCTTTTTTGGCAATTAATTTGCATTGGTTCTTAAAATAAGAATTTTGGTTCATTTGACCTTGTTTTAGCCCCATTTCTAGTAGTTTCCGTTTTCAATATCTTGATTTTAGCACTATTTAAATAGTGGCAAAATGAAAGTGTACTGCTGATAATTTTTTCTTTATCGTGCTGAGCAGCTCTTTGTAGACACACAGCTCTTCTCAGTACATACGGATCTCGTTCTTTCATTTTTCCAGAAGGAATAATATGCTGCTTTGAAAGCTTGGCCTGTAATTATATTAATCTATTGTAACTTGGACGCAAGACACAAGTTCAACATACAGATAATGTTTAGTTCATGGCTATATGATTAAAGTCGCGCCATGCAAGGGGCACAGGGCATGCCCAGAGTTCAAAAGCTGGCTGCAGACCAGTGGGGTTACACAACTTTAGAAGAAGAAATTGGTGATGTACAATGCTAAGTTGTGATAGTTGTATTAGTCCAAATTTTTCATAATCTTGAAGAGATTGCTGCTTTACATAGATATACATGTATCTATATATATAAAGTTCCTTTCTCAGCTGTAGATGTGAGATTAAAATTATAAATAGGTCTGCCTGATGCATGGCATCAGACACATCCAGTTTTGTTTGGATAATGCATTTGAAAGATAAAAGAAATTGAGGAATTGAAGTAGCAGTTTCTCCTTGGATGTGAGTTGTAATATTTATTCTTTTTTTTTAATGTTAAAAAAATGCTCATGAATTCTTAGCCATTGAATCAAACACCTTTCTTTTGATCCAAAGGCTGGAAGCTCAGCTGTGCAGTGAGCACGTGTGGTCAATCCTTTTGCCGGTGGTAGACAGTCTGCTTCAGGACTTTCATTTACGTTGTCCTGAATCCTGAAAATAGAAATTTGGAACTACATTTCTGTGGGCGCTAGTTTGTTGCTTCACTAAACAGTAACACTGGATACCCCTGCTGGCATGATAAGTGCATGGCCAGGCCAGCCCAAGTGGACCATACCCTTACAGGCATGACGACACTTAATTTACCATAATTGGACGGTGCAGCCTAAGAGCACGCCTTTTGTTCTTTAGCTTTGACATCACTACTAAACCATAATTGGATGGTGCAAACGTGTGGCTTAGCAGATGCACTTCTCAGCCATATTTTGATAGCTAGCTCAAGCTGACTGAATGACGAAGGTTGAACAAATGAGTGGGGAATGTCTGATAAAAAACATGTTTGCTTAGTTAGAATCTACCACTAGCAGAGTATATATACATTAACAAACTGCTAATATTATTCTTTCAATGCATGCAATAGCAGCAGATTCCCAGGTTTGTTTACGAGGAAGGGATTATATTATTACAGACTTGTGCATTGTTTATGTTTATGTTCATGTTCATGTTTGTGTTTGTGTCAATATTTGGGGCCGTGACAATTCCCCACCTGTTGTTGGCTAGGATTAGGGAGTGGTGGGTTGCGTTAAGGGTGTTTTTATCTTTGCTTTAGGGCAATCAGGACAGGTGTGGGCTCTTTAAGGACCTTGCTGAAGTGACTGATACGTTAGGGCCTTAAAAGAAAATGAAGATAGACAATGGCTTACGCATGCCATTTCTGATGTCCAAAATGGAAGCTTTTATTTATTTTTTATTTTTTTTCATTAACATGTATATCTTTGTTTCTGAGGATGGCAATAAGGGAGCAAGTTGCTAGTTCTGAGATTTTTTTTGGATAGGAATTGATGTTATGGTCCACAACAAGTAGCACAAGTCTCTACTTATTGTTTCCTTCAGAGGGAGCCATTATTTAAGCATAATAAGCAATGCACTATTAACACAATAGTTATCATTTCACATTCTTATGCTAAAAATTTATTTCTGAATTTTTCAGGGAATTATCAACCGAATAATTCATCAACCATGTTGGGTTGGCCTACAAAAATTACAAGAATAAACTGCCAAAATTATTCCATATAAAAGAAAAAAATCAAGGGTGGAGATCAATGATGGGCGCCTTTACCGACATGGGTTGGCATTTATGGCATGTGTCCTTCAAAAGGATTAAAAAGATAAATTCAAGACTTGAAAATTTGGAATTAGCAAATGTGATATTACACTATAAATTCTACATCATTCAATTGATGCAACTATCTATATATATATATATATATTATGCCGTTAGCAAATTAAAAGCTGACCATTCCTTTGGAAAACTTTCAAAAAACAAAAGCTTCATCTCAAGATTTTGTGAACTGATACTGAATCTTGAACCTCATGCAAATGTTTTTCACCATGGCAAAAAAAAAAAAAAAAAAAAAAAAAAAAAAAAGGTGTAAATGTAAATGAAAGTGAATGAAGAAAGTGAAATGTCGAAGAAAATAGGGATAAGATACAAATTGGACCCTGAATTTCACTCCAAAGTTTACATTTTATCTTAATATTTTTTTTTTTCCATTTGGACCTTAATCTAGCAAAGTTTAGATATATTGGATCCTTTTTTAAAGAATTGTTGCAATTAAGTTCTAAAAATCAAATTAAAATTTAACTTTAACACTGATTAATAAAAATTAGTTCCAATAACAATAAAAATTGATTAAATTACTTTCAAAACATATATTTATGATGTTTCTAAATTTTTTTAAGATTTTTAAATTTATAAAAATATTTTTCAAAAAAATTTTAAAAAAATTAAAGAAAAGTTAAAAATATTTTTTATAGACCTAAATATTTTCAAAAAATTTAAAAATCTTACAATCAAGTGATATACATTCAAAAAAAAAAAAGAAATAGAAAATTTTTAATTATTTTTATCGAATGTATATTACTTGATTGTAAAATTTTTGAATTTTTTGAAAATATTTAGGTCTATAAATTTTTTTTTATCTTTTCTTTGAATTTTTTAAAAATTAAAAAATATATTTCTATAAATAAATAAATTTAAAATCTTAAAAAAATTTAGAAATATCATAAATATATGTTATGAAAGTAATTTCATCAATTTTTATTGTTATTCGCAATAATTTTTATTAATTGATGTTAAAGTTAAATTTTTATTTGATTTTTGGGACTTAATTGCAACAATTTTTTAAAAAATGGTCCAATATGATTGAAATTTACAATATTAAGGTCCAATACAAATTTTGGGTCTAAGTTCAGGGTCAATTTGAAGCTTATTCCAAGAAAATATCAAATGGAATGACCCACTTGAGTCAAAATGATGTATGTATGTATTTGAGGAGGAGTGAAGTAAAATAATAATGCAGGTGAAAAGAAAAAAACAATTTAATTGGTTGGGGAAATTAGAAAAGGGAATTTAATCAAGAATTGCACCTGGGGGATGTTCTGTTGAAGTGGGGCTTTTGTACCAAAAGAAAGATGGTTTGCATGTGTTTGAGTCTGCCAGGAGATAACAACAGTGCTAAAGAGTATGTACAATTCCAGCCTCTGCCTCTGCCTCTGTCAAACTTACAATACAAGAATAGTTCCAGGGAATTTAATGCATCCCTACTAAAATCAATGTCCTTATGTTTCCCTTTCCTTTCTTTTTACTCAATTACCCCTCCTCCATAAATAACATCTCTATTTCTTAACTATTTACCCACTCACTCAAATTGGGTTTTATATCTAGTAAAGAGCTTAGTTCAGTACTATTATTAATTTATTATTTATCATCCTCTTTAGAACTGTGTAAGTTTTTTTAACAATGTACAACTTTTAGTTGTTAGTTGTTAGTGAGGAATAAAAATATGTTAGATTCATAAGGCCACTATACTCATCAATTCGCTCAGTTGTCTCGATTGAAATACTGCTACATGGTATTATTCATAGAAATAATATTTTTACTTATTTTGATGATCCCCAGTACCAAAGTAAGAGTTCAAGAATTACTAAATATGGGGCTATAGGAGTGTATTCAATCGTCAAAAAAAAAAAATATTGAATATACAACTAGGTTCGTATTTGGCTTAAGTAGCCGAGTGGTCGTAGCCGCTATAACACTTGCCATTGGTGGAGTCTAGGCTATTATATATACTCTCTAGACTCTAGGATAATACCTCTTGGGAATAATTTATGGAAAAATTTCAAATTCAAAATCTCCCTCACAGTGTGGTAAGATGTCACACCATCCCACTCATCCTGATGAAATACCTTAAACATAATCATCTTTGTAATCACGAGATTATGAATCTGAAACAAAATAATTGTCTTTATAATTGTGAGAGATTTAATCTAATATTGTCTAACCAGCCTCAGTAATTAACTTAGCTACCCATGTCCATTAAGCATGCTTTTTATATCATGTTATGCTTAAAAAATAAGAGATGATACATAAGATAAGAGCCTTTGCTTAGACATTAGTTAGAATCCTGCTTCCACAGTGCTAAAATCTACAAGATGTGGCCTTTTTGGGTATTTAAGAAAGAAACTGCCAAACCCATGTAGAAATAAAACTTTACCTCTGCAAAATGCGAGGTGGACAAGGGATCCACTAAAACTAAGAAAGAGATTTTGTCATGGTGACTTCACTGAACTGCTTAGTTCTCCATATATGTGGTTAGGGTTTATTATTGAAATATCAAGAATTTACTAATCTAAGTAAAGAAAGTGAATCAAGTTCCAGAATGCATAAGCGAAGAAAGAGTGATTATTAAGCATAACCAAAAAGGAAAGTAAAAGTAGTGTCAGTTGTTGAGTTCACTTAAATAAGCATGAGTTAAGCAAACTTAACTTCCCAGCTAGCTAACTTGTTTAGAAAAAGACAAGCAAAACATTAAATTTTGATTATTGTATTTAGCCTATGATATTCCATGATCGTTATAGGAGCTCTGACTAATTCAGATTAAGGTGAATTTCGTGAAAGAGTTAGTCGGCAAATTTTGATTATTTGAATTGATATGAAAAAAGGGAGGGAAGGGATTCCAAGTCTTGTTTATGCTTTTTTTATTTCTTCAAATTTCTTTCTATGACTATGAGAACCCAAAAGAGCCATAGTTGTTCTGGTTGCACACCTGAAACTCAAATTTACACAAATTCAGAAAATGGAAAAAGGTCAAAATAGTGAGGGTGGGTACTGAAAGGGGTCTGAGGTAAAGAAACAGAAAAAGTAAAAGAGTTAGTAGCAGTAAAAGCTCAAACCGTACAATGTTCTGAGTGGGTGCAGTGCAGGCATTGGGCTTTTCTTTCAGACACCAACAACTCTCTCATAAATCTATCAATACTATTTTCAAAAAACATTAACAGTAAGTAATAAGATAATAGAAAAAATAAATAAAGAAAGAAACTTTTTCACTTTTGTTTTTTACAGTCTTTTTAATGCACTCTCTCATCTTTAGTTTATGGGTTTCCGTAGAGTTGTCAGAGACAAGAGCTGCAGCAGAGGCAGCTTAGCAGCACCAGAAGCAACAGAGAGGTGCAGTCATAATATGAGTAGCAGGCCCAGAGAAAGAGAGAGAGTGTGGTGTCAGCATTCTAATCAGAACCATTAGTTTTATCCATGTACAGAAGATTCTGCAGGCCAATGGTCCCTGAAATAAATATACCTACACTACACTTCTGCTTCTTCTTCTTCTTCTTCTTCTTCAAACTTCAACCTTCTCTCTCCCACTTTCCCTCCAGTAGCACTAGTAAAAATATTAATAATAGCAGCAGCAGCAACCCATAACCCACACCACCGGCTTTCCTTGCTACTGTCTCTCCCTCTTTCACTTCATTCTTCTTTTTTGGTTCTCAAGATCAAGAAAGAGAGCTCCTTTTATCTTTCTTGTTCTCGTTCTTGAGAATTTAAAGCTACCTTTTTCTGGATCTTGTTCTTGTTTTTGGATATTATGATGAGTGGAGCAAACAGGTTTCCATTCACTGCTTCTCAATGGCAAGAACTCGAGCATCAAGCTCTAATATTTAAGTATATGGTCTCAGGTATTCCCATTCCATCTGATCTTCTCTTTACTATCAAAAGAAGCTGCCTGGACTCTACACTGTCCTCAAAGCTATTTCCTCGACAACCTCCTCATAGTAAGAGACTGTGACAAACTTTCTCAACTTATATTCCATTTTTCTTGGTGGGTTTCTTGAAATGTAACTTTTTTTTTTAATGGCGTACTTGCAGTTGGGTGGAGCTGTTTCCAGATGGGTCTTGGTAGAAAGATAGACCCAGAACCAGGAAGGTGTAGAAGAACAGATGGAAAGAAATGGAGGTGCTCAAAAGAAGCATACCCAGATTCCAAGTACTGTGAAAGACACATGCACAGAGGCAAAAACCGTTCAAGAAAGCCTGTGGAAGTTGCAAATCAAACAGCGACAACAACAAACCCAACGCCAACAGTCTCATCAATCAACAAGAATCACTCTACTTTACTACCCCCACCTTCTCATTCTCTTTCTTTATTGTCATCTGATCAGACCCACCACCAAAGTCACCTTCACTCTTCTGCTTACCATTCCCATCTTAACCATCAGTTCTTGTCTTCTTCACATGCCACTTCTTCAAGACCTCCTGCAATTGGTCTTTCACCACATGACAACTCTGCTCCTTTGCTTTTGGACTCTGCTGCTTCTTGTTCCCTTGCAAATGCAGATTACAGGTTCATTTTCTTTTCTTTTACTCTTTTGCTTTGCTTTGTTGAATCTTTTGATCATGGGTTTGGTTTCTTTTTGAAAATAATCTAACAGGAACACCTATGGGCTTAAAGAAGACGTTGATGAGCATGCTTTCTTTTCCGAAACTTCTGGTTCAATCAGAAGTTTATCGGGTTCATCTTTGGATGATGCTTGGCAATTTACTCCATTAACAATGAGCTCTTCCTCTGCATCTTCTTCAAATCAGAGGAGCTTGTCTAGTTTAAATAATGAGTACTCTTACTTGCAGCTTCATAGCTTAAGTGATCATGATGCACCAAAACAACAAAAGCAGCAGCAGCAGTATCATCAACCAAGTTATTTTCTTGGAACTGATATGAAATGCTCATTGCCAATGAAAATGGAGAGAGAAGAAGAGCCTCAAAAGACTGTTCATCGTTTCTTTGATGAATGGCCACCGAAGAACAAAGATTCATGGCTTGATTTGGATGATAAGTCACCAAATAGTGCTTCTGTATCAACAACTAGACTCTCAATCTCCATCCCCTCCTCTTCACATGACTTCCCCATCTTCAGTTCAAGAACCCATGATGGTAATTGCAATTTTTTTCAAGAAAGATTATTTTCCACCATTCAAAATCCAGGAACATTAATTTTCTTTGTTCTTTTTTTGACAGATGGTTGAGTTCTCAAGTGAGGATTTATCTATAGAGGGCCAAGAATGTACTTACTTGGTGGGATAGCTGTGTTTTTGTTAGGTTTGAGAAGTGTTGATTTTTGTTCTTTTATTTTTGTTGCCTTTGAGTAAAATGTGGTTGGGGGATTCAATTATGTGTATGTTAATGAAGTATCCAATGTGTTTCAGTTTCTTATTGGTTTTGTTCTTTTCTTAGAGATCATAAATAGATTTGATCCCAGTGACTAGGCCAAATCTGTTTAATGGGTACTCAAGCTAGGGATATGTTTTTAAAACTTTCATGCTTGCTTCCAATAAAAATTTCAATTCAAACATTTAAGCTGATATCAACCTGCTTCTCAGTGCAGTTATAGTTGAGGGGCCTAATGTCTCCTAGATTTGTTAATTTGTCATTTCTCTCTATTCACCCAACCTTCCAACACATTACACCCTATTTTTAAGTCAGGAGTAGAGGTAGACCCTACCTGCAGTTGTTAAACTGACACCACTTGCCATTATTTATTTGTTAGTCTAATATTAAACTGAAAGCGCAACACTTCTTTGTTCTAATGATATTGTAAAATTGGATTAACATAATCACCACTTATATTCATATGCCATCATTTTAAGTATTCTCTTTCCCTTTAGCATCATTTGATAATGTTTTTATAAAAATGCTGCAAATTTTGTTTTGTATTGTTAAACTAAGGTATAGTAGAAAACTAAAATTAGAAAATGTTCTGGTAGAGCAGAAAAATGACAAATGGGGAGTATTTAGGTCACGGACCAGCAAGGAGGGAGTGGGGGGTGAGTGGTCAGGTCTGGTAAAGGCCATGGCAAACAGAGCATTAGTCTGCATCTGCTGCTGGTTCTGAACCTTCTGGTGGGGGGGTGTGAGCGTGGGACTGTGTTGCTCGCAGAAAAAGATAGTGTTTTAGAGACTTGACTTAAAAGGCTTTACCACTGAATCAGTAGCCAGTAAGGAAGCACAACTATACATACGGTACCAACTTTTAATCCTCTCACCCATCACCTGCCCAAGGAAAAATCTGACTCCTCTGCCTCTTGTCAGTCATGACTCCACAGTCAGACACAAACACACACACAGAGGAGAGAGAGGGAAAGAATTTTTTCTTTTAAAAAAAATTACCTCGCACTTCGAACTATGAACTCTCAACTTCAAGCACTTGAATACAGTAGACATTTATGGCACCAACATCCCCAAATGTATCTCCCAATACAAGAGGCTTCAATTGCTCGTCTCGATACCTTCATTGTTTCTTTCCTCTATTCCTTTTTAAATGGACCCATTACAAGCTTGCAATATAATTACTGAGGTAAAAGATAGGTTCAACAGTAGCGAATCAAATATGAGAGCTTGCTCTTAACTTGGATGTAGAACGTTGACCAACAATTTCATCGGAAAGAGATCCATCAGATGCACAAATCAGTAAAGACAACAAAAATTTAAATATATTGACCCAAAAAAACAAAAATATAAATCAAGCAACAAAAGATGGCAAAGTGTTCAAGGCTTGCATCTATACAAGCAAGCCAAGGAGACGCCAAAGTTGCATTGATATTCACTTGCGTCAGTACAACATACAAAAAAACCTTTAACTTGCATGACAACTCCAGGGAATGAGCAAACAGCTTCAGACAGTTATGTAATTCTACTTCCCTAATGCACAAATGCATTGACCTTTCCTAAAACATTTGCATGTTAAATTTGTTCCTACTGCTAGAGTTAAAATTCTTCAAAATCAATCATCATCCTCCACAGCAGCATCACCATATTGCTTCTCAGCTTCCTCTCTGATTTCTCCATCACTCTCCTGTATTTCTGCCGAGTTTCCATGGACTGGACTGGACTGTGGTTTCCTGTCCAATGCTTCATCATCATCAGATTCCGACCATGCCCGTCTCCTCCTACCTGCTGATGAAGGTACAGCCTTCTCCCAAGAAAAGAAAATGAATCTCAGTCAGAAGATGGAATTTAATAACTGGTGCTCAGATGCAGATTTGATGACCGCAATTACAAAAATACAAATTAAAACATCCCAGACTTGATCTTAATGATAAGAACTGAGCAGTCAAAAATCACTAAGTAATGAATCACAAATGCTCATGGTATTCCTACCAAAACTACACTGCCTCATATTTGTAGTAATTTATACCAAGCCAGGCATGATTAAAGGCTAGGCAAACTATTGAAATCATGGTAACCTATGAAAATCATTTTTTTTTTCCAACAGCAAGATCGGATCATCCTATGTGATTTAGAGACCATAGCTATATTTCATGATAACAACAATTCTGTCAGAAAATGAATTGCAAGTCAAAATTGGAAGGTGAAAACAAATTCTTACTCCATCCTCTGCATCAGAATCTTCAAGCCCAGCTGCTGCAAGAAGATCCTGAGCATTTTCTTCTGCTTCATCCTCCTGATTATCCAACTGGCTTCTTTGTTCCCCATAATTCACACTGGCATCTTCATCTTCCAGCTCTTCATGATCATCCATCATGTCAGCTTCCCCTTCTTCCATCTCATAGTGTGATTTTGAGCTTTTGTCCTTCTTGCTCCTCTTTCCACCTTTTCTCCTCCTCTTTTCATTATGGCCAGTCTCCTCCTCATCCATCTCAGATCTGTCCCTCCGTTTCGAAGAAGGTGTACTAGTCTTCCATTGCTCCTGAAGATACCATAAATAGGGCAATCAGAAACTAAAATTTTCATAAAGCATATGCAGGCAAATCATAGAAGTTGTATGTTCCAGTTTTCACTAAATTTTTAAGTAGCCCTGCAAATGTGAAAGCTACTTGATCTCATTGCAAAGCTGCAAAATTTTCACAAAGACATCAATGGCAGACTGCATGGCTCCTACAGGGCACAGCCATAAGACTTAGGTAGGAAATATCTAAAAGGATCATATATAAATAAGTTTCTAGTTGTCAGCAACTCGGCATGACCAAGGGATGCATGTTAGAATCTAATTTCAGTCATCAATACGTAAAAGTTTTGATGCATGGGGTATGAAGCAGACTTTACCTTAACACGCTCAAAATGCTCCTCCTGTTGCCGCACTCGTTTTAATTCATCCTCTTGCTTTCTCCTCTCCAACTATTCTCACAGAAATGCAATTGCAATAGCATTAGTGACTTATATTCACTCACAATGGTCGTTTATACAGATGGTATAAAGCAAGTTTATAGTAGTAGACCAGAAATTTCTTTTGTTCTTCAGCCTTTCGACGAGCTTCCTCAGCCAATGCCATCTGACGAGCAACTTCCTGTCTTTGCCGGTTCTGCTGCTCCTCACGCTCAGCTGCTTCACGATGAACTTTTGCAGCCTCAAGTAAATGCTTACAATACTCCACATGGGTGTTGATCTTCTTCTCATCAAACCCATGGAAGTGAAGGTTGGAAGAAGCAGACAACTGGCTAAATAAACGAACAGCATTTTCCAGTTCATCAACTGTTGAGCGCACCTATAATATTACAAACAAATGAACATATTAAGATGGCCTCTCAATTGAGACACCAATATATCATATCAGACTCTTGCTTCCAGTTTGATCAAGTAAACTCTGCTTTTCACAATCACGAAAAATTAAGGTATTACTTGAATAACTATCAATCAGGAACAATCCTGTATTCACTGACAAACACAATTTGATAATTTGATTTGATCAAAAGACCAAACATTTAAGCAATAGTTTTGTAATAGACGAAACATGATAAAACCTTATCAGAACTACATTTGGCTAACCACAAGTATTCCACCTTGTGACATTTGGCTTGGTCTTCATGATTTCCATACAAACTGAACCCATCAGATTTTAAGTGATCAGGTCAGCTCTAAATTGATTCAGTGTGTATTTCTCTAATGCAGCCCATGCATTCCATTAAATAAACAATCTAACTTTGTCTAAAGAATCAGTGCCCTAGACACCTTCATCTGGCCTTTGTACTACATCACCTAGAATTTTGTTAACCCCCCTTTCTAATGCAGTAATTGATATACAGTGGTCCTGATCAGGATAAGAATTCGCCAAGTCCTTTGTCAAATTGCAATACCCTCTACCAGTTATCTATTTTGATAATATCATGCTTAAGACTAAAAAATGGGATGTGTTTGTTTAAGGACTGATCTTATATAAATACCACAATAAGTTCCCTTAATTTTAAGGGCAAGCGAAACAGCTTCCTGGCCAAACAAATCCTTCGACGATTATATCAGCTCTTTTCTCATCCAACATTAATCATTAAAAGAATAACAAAAAATATATCAGTTTCTAGGTTTTATCCAAGAGTCCACCTTACTTTGGCATATTTCAACTGTTAATATATCAACTACAAATCCCTGAGCTAGTTGGACAACTATGGCTACAGTGCTATGGTTGTCCATGCGGATGCAGGATGCCTTTTGCATGCAATGTATACAAAAAAAAATCAATTTCATATGGGCCAAATTACAGTGGGAATGTAGCCAAGCCAAATATGGTATCATACCATAGTTGACCACCAATCCCTAGCATTATTGTATAACAATATCCACAACCAGTGTGTCAGTGTTACTGTTTTGACATACAGAAATGTACCAAGTTTTGCATGCTTTGCACCCATATCATGAGAAGAGAAGATTAGAGCTAATTTCTTGAGAAGATCAGAATTAGGAACTTGGAAGGCACATGAAAAAATGAAAAAAAACAAACAAATAATAACCTCATCTACTGTTCTCTTTGTCTTCTGCAGTGTAGATGCTGAGAATTTTTGCATTGCAACACCTGCATCAAACCTTAGAATGTAATTTGAAGGCGACAAGTGAATAGCTCTCAGTAAAGTTTTCTTGCATTCCTGCCACTGTTCAGCTTCATAATGTGTACGAGCCAAATACAAGAGAATCTGAGAGTCTGTACTATAGTAGAACTTCCGCAAACAATTTTGATACTGCAACAAGGAAAATGCCATCATTGCATACGCAAAAAAAAAAAAAAAAAAAAAAAAAAAAAAAGAAAAGAAATTAGAGAAAATTCTCATCATATGCATGCACGCCACATGCGCACAACTGCATAATAATGTGAGAAGAACTCACCATCTTCACAGCTAGTGCAAAATTGCCTTGAGCAAAATAAACATGCGACAAATTAATCCACACATCTGGCATCTGAACAAAAATGCTTCCACTTGCAGCCTCTTGGACCTACATCAGCAATAAAATGCCAAAAGATCCAGCAGGAAAGGAAGGTTGGAGTGTTAGGGGAGCTCGAATTCTGTATCAACCAAAAAAGACCAAAGTTATCGTGCCTACTTCCATAAACAGATCTTTCGAGACATCAAAATGTCCTCTCTCTGCCAAGACTACTCCAGCACCATTGGCAGCATACAGATTAGCTGTATGCTGAACTAGAACCTACAATTTAAGGCACATTGTGAGGACACTGCTGCATTAACAAAAAATGTAATGCATTAAAAAAAGAGAGAGAGAGAGACAACTTGTGATTTCTGTTGTATTTAGGATTAGGCAAAAACTATCCTTGCCTTGCTTCCCTATTATATGTCCAGAAACTTGTTACTTGTTTGTAAGGCACTCATGAGACCACATTGTCACTTCAGAATTTAATAACAAGAATGATATTGTTCCCATCAAAAGGAAATGACAGAAAGATAAAGAGCAAAATATTAAAATACAAAAGCAACAAGAGCATGATGGCATGGTTCCACAAGGCACCAACAAAAATTGCACTGTAGACAGAGAGAAGACCAAGATATTAAGTGTGAAAAGCAGACAGAAACCGTACCCTGGTATAAAGTTCCTTCGCTTTCTCCAAATGGGTAGCTTCCAACTTAGGATTCCTTTTCTCATTGCGTATTGCAGCAAAGTAGTTCCAGTTCCCCTTGCCAATGCCAAGACGTGTATCAGATGCATGTATTATTTTAGTAATAAAAGGACAACATATATAATGGTCATAAAATTGTGGACACAAGATTCCAAGATATCTGAAAAAGAATTCACAAAATCATGCGCAAGATGTACACCAGAGAGATAGTTGCGTAAGAATCCTTCCCATCTGTTGCTTCACTAGCAGCACGAAAGGTTTCTTTTGCCTTGACCCAGTCATCATTTTTCAGCTCCAAGTCACCAAGCATAGATAATGCATTTGGGCATTTTTCATTCACCTTCAGAGCCTCATTTACCTAAATGAGAAAATATTAATTATTAACTAGAAGAAACAGTTATAAAATAATTTATTGCAATTGGATTTTATAGGGGATAAAGAGAACCAGTTCAATGCTTAAGTGAAGATTATTTCGAGCTTTTGAAATTGCAGCCAGCCTCAGGTAAGCATCCACGTAGTCTGGATACTGTATAAAAGTATAAATAAATCAATAGAAACTTAAAGTAAGCTGTATTTCTGAACAGAAATTAATGCATGGGGCATCTAAAGGCATCTACTGAATAATTTAAGTATCAAATCCACCCTGACAAATACAGGTTTAGAAAAAAAAATCCATGTGAACAGAAAAAAATCCTTTATGTTGAAACCTGGAGAAGTTCTCTCCTATAGAATCCTTTTTGTTGAAATCTGGAAAAGTTTTTTTTTTTTAATAGAATCCTTTTCTAGATGAAATAATTCTGTTCTACCAACAAAATAAATATTGAGAAAAAAAAGACTCTTGGATTTTTTCACTCTTGCTATGAAAATGTTCATTATTCCATGGAAAAAAAAAAAACTATCAAGAAGTTATGGGAGTAAAAGTGAATTACAAAGAACTATGAAGAAGTTATGGGAGTAAAAGTAAACAACAAAGAAGAGGTTCCAGAAAAAGTAAATGATTTTTATCTAGTTAACAGTATTCTCACACCTTCAGACATCATTAGATACAACCTAAAAATCATTAATTGAAACCTACTCCACAATTTCTTTCAAACCTATGCTTAATGTCGTTGAAAAGTATAGGATGTGTTAAAAGCATAATAGAGACCAGATCCAGATTTACATGTTACTATAAAAAACAGGGAATCAATTGCATATATTGATTTCAGCATGTGAATGATAAATCCTACTGCCCAAAGTTAGAGTTGAAGTAAATGAAGCTTCCATGTCAAAGTACAAATCAGAATATTTAGGTTCCTTTTCTGTTTTCACCAGTTAGCATTATATATTTATAAATCAACAGGGGGACCTTAAGTTTCTACATCTATTATGAACATAACCACAATGTTATTACTATGCTCCAAGGACAGCCAGTCCGTTACCGACTTATTCACAAGCAATAAATTTTATTCAGTTCATCCATATATTGGCATTTATATTTAGGGGTAGAAGAAAAAAGTAAAATAATTAAAGCATGCAGTGAAGCAAGTATGCGTGAGCACAGGAAGACCACCTATATATACCTTAAACAATATAAAACGGTATAACAAACTAGCAGTTTCGGTGTTATGCATCTGCTCAAGCAATCTGGCCAAGTTAAATAATGCAGTGACTCTATCCCAAGGTAGTTCCATGTTATGACCATCCTCTTCTAGTCGATGAAATAATTGCATGTCTTTGTATTGTAGAATAGATGCGGCTGAATCAATTGTATAGGTGTTTGCTTTACTATCAAGGAAAGCAAGCCATATTCCATCACCTACAGCCTCCTTGAAGGTTTCCAGAGCAAGCTGTTAAATAACAAGGTGTTGAACCATTTTTGGAAGTTAAGATAGAGATTTAGATATCAGAAAATTAGAACTAGAAGAAAGGAAAACACAGGATAAATTTGATATAACAAATTGAGATAACATTATAAACAACTTTTGCATGCATGAATATACTTGCTATCAATCAAAGCCAAAGAGAGTCGTACAAACCTCCAGATCTTCTCTTTCAAAATAAATAACTCCAATATTATTGAGCACTTCTACTGGCACTTCTTGACCTCCCTTTTTCAGAAGACTGCGTGCCTGTACAGTATATTAAGCCTGATTTATCCAAAACTGATGAAAAGATAGAGCTCTTCAATACCATATATTCAAGATAGACAATTTGTGAAAGAGTAGCAAATAGCGAGTGCTCACAGTTTTCAAGGCATCGAGAGCAGCTCCTGTGTCTGATGAAATCAACAATTCACCAAGGTCGAGAAATGCCTGCATGATTAATCAAAATTATTTTACAATAAAAAGACGATATAATTATAAAAAGACAAGATAAAATTATGTGCAGTACCTTAGAGGATCAAGTGATACTAATGTTCCACATATCTACATTTGTTTTAGCATATCCATATGACAAATTATCTTCTAAATCATTACTATAAAGGATGACATAACCAAGGACATGCATGGAGAATTGATGGATGTGAAAACTACTAATGACGACTAACTACTGATTTCTGATTAAAATTAGCTTGCAAAATGATCTTATTATTGTGGCTGGTGTTCCCTGATGCATGAAGACATTGATAAATAAAACAAGTAAGCACTTAGCAATAAAAGTTTATGCAAAGGCCAAAAAACACGTAACATCTCTTGTTGCTATATATATGTTTCATAAGGAATGAGAGTTGAGAATAATTTAATCATAGGAATAGAGGAAATTGGATAAATTGATGGAAAATTTTTTTATTTTTAGATTATGTCATCAAGTTGAAATAAAAATTGTATAATAGTAGCATACAATCTCAGTCGGAGAGAAGGCAATGGAGGTGCAACCATCAGCTATAAGCATACAATTAAATTGTCACAAGGTTTGACTGGGAAGAACAAGATTTCAAAATCTAGGAGAAACAAAGGTAACGCAATACAAGCATGAAAGGCAAGAGATTCACAGAAAGTATAAAATTAAATCAGCAAACCAGGAACTTCCTAAAATATGTGATTGAGAATGACATTATTTGCATAGCCTTTTGGTAACAGGTTAGACAAGACCTTTAAAAAAAGGCAACAGCTACCATTACCAAGCCTTTGGTATGAAACTGGAAAACCAAAAATCCTAACAGCAATAGCTCACAGATAAAATTTGTTTGTTGATTATTAAATTTGTTAAAAATGAGTCAATGAAAAAGGAGGGGGGGAAGTTCAGCATGAGTGCATGACATTTGGAGCGATAAAGTTAAATTTAGTATTATGGGGATATTATGGGGATATTATGATATGATTTCACAAGGCAGTGCTAACTCAGTGCAGGAGTTGAGCATAGAAATCCAAAATATCAGCTCTCCATTTCTATGCAAAAACAGATCAAGAATGTAAGAATTAAAATGGGATCTACATTATTTTAGACAATACAGGTCAGTATGCGCCAAAAGAGCATATGGAGGCCCGAAATCACAAAAACTCAAAATTACAATCTATAGAAGTTTAGTATTTGTTGGATACCTGTGCATCACGTGGATCAATTTTTGTAGCCTTCCTCAAAAATTCTTGAGCCTTCTCAGTCTGCCCAAGCTGAACATAAATGTGCCCGAGAACCTAAAAAGCAAGAGGAAATATCCGGTTACAGGACAAAATAAAAAAATTTAAGCACTCCCAAAAGTTTTGGAAAATGAATCATTATTAAGCCCAACAAAATGCCGACATTTTATTACAAAATTTTCAACTCACTCACTTTCAAAGTCTCGCAGTTATCAGGATAGACCTCCAAAACCTTTTCGAAATTTGACAATGCATTTTTAATCTCTCCTAACTTCAGCTGTACTTGTCCCAATCCTGTCAGAAATAATCAATGTTACATCTGCTACTATAATGCCCACAGTGTAAACATACATAGACACGAACAATAAGCATTATGCGTCTGAAATTACTTTGAGTTGAAAAGGGTATCTTGATTTGCAATTAAATATCCAACTAACTTTTTCAAAAAAATAAATAAATAAAAATAAATAAATCGAACTAATGGCATTAAGATTTGGGTTTTGACTAAAAAAGAATCTTGAAAAAAATGAAACATAAAAAAGAGCAAAGCCAATGTTCACTTACCATAATAAGGAAACACAAATTCACTGGGCTTACTGGTTTCCTTCACGGATGCCCAGTAGTACCTTGAAGCTGTTTCATAGTCCCCCTACAGCCAAGAGAACTGGCATTACTTCTAACAGTCAAAAGGGCCATGTTGACATAATTGATAAGCATGAGAGGTTAACAAAATGACAATATAGCTATGTACTTATTTCCCTTAAAAAAAAAAGGGTAAAATGGAACTGAGAAAAAATGGTCAATGGCATTTGAAGAGAAACAGGCAGCTATATAAAATTTGCTACAAACAAGGGATGCCAAATTATTAGATCACCCGGGACCATTTGACGGTAACTAAGAATGTTCTATCACAAAACTAACAGTGTAGATCGCCATATGTTTAGGCAGCAACTAGTTCATACAACCAGACAGCCATTATTAAAAGGCTAAAAAGCACGTGGAAGAGATTTAGAAACTAAAATTATGAACATGAATCGCTTGATACTATGCCAATAAATCTGAGGCTACATGGAAGACAAAGGACAAACACAAATAAAGTACAAAATGTCATTTAAACAAATTGTCTTACCTTGTATCTCCTTTGCTCATATTTTTAAAGAATCAAAATTAAATTCAAGCATTTGTATACATGCACATAAACACACTATAACAGAGCAAGAGAATTCTTCAGTGAAAACAATTTCCTAAACCTCCTGAAAAAATAAGGTCCTACAATAAAAATGTAATCCTCCACTTTCCTACAGTTAAATAAGTATCGCCTTCAAACCTTGCTATGGTAAGAGCGTGCTAAGTTGTAGTATGAGTGTGACTTTGTTGGTCCATGATTAGTAACAGCAAGAGCAGTTTCAGTTAGTTGCTCGACTAGAAAATGTTGACCGGTGAAGAAAAAGTGATTTGCTAGATAATTCAGTGCCATTGCACAGTACGGATATATCTCAAAAGCTCTTTGCATGTTTTCCATTCCTCTCCTTATTCCATTAGCTGTGCAGAACAGTACACAATTGAAATGAGATACCTCCAATGAGAAACTAATATGGACAAAAAAATAATAAAAAAAGATTACCGACCCACCTTCATTTGTTTGCAAATCCAAAATTGCAAGGGATACAAGAGCCTCGATATTTTCTGGATCTAACTGATTATCCAAAGTCATAAAATATATGGATACCAACATCAGTGAGAAACATGCAGCATAAGAGTTGACAGCCGTAAGTCATCAAGTGCACAAATGCAAGACCATATGACTTGCCTCCAAAACTCGTTGAAATGCTTGCCAAGCTCGTTTTAGATTGCCCAATTTATAGTAGCAGTGACCTATACCAAGCCTTACAGCTCCAGGACAATCAGGATGCACTTGCAACGCCCTCTTGCCGAAGGTCAAAAACAACAATTTAATATCATGTTAGAAAAATTAAGATACAATATTCCATTTGATCTCTTCCAGCTCATATTTGAATTACAAATGAAACAAATAGCCCTACAACATAATGAGAAACAGTACAGTAGAATAGCAAACCTTGTAAGATTTCAAAGATTCATTGTAATGACCACGGTTGTACTCAACACATGCCTGCCAAAGTCCAAGTCATGTTATTTACAACAAAATGACAGTACCCGACTATTCAAATGTTGTCTCTACGCCAGTCTCCATGGTCTCAACAGGTTGGCGTGGTCTCTCTAAATGCAAATGTGAAAAGATGATCACATCTCATATGCATTATTATAGTTTTCATTCATCTACTAGGGAAACACTCAATCAAGTTAATCTCTATTTAAGTATTTTAGCAAAATGTCTTATTCATATTACAAATGCAGCTGCTTACCACATTGATCACATCAAGAAAGCATAAAGAAGCCTAAGCTCAAAATATATTTAGGATATATGTTCATAGACAAGATGGACCTAGATGGAAAGCATCGTATGAGAAAAGCAGTGCATGTTAAGAATGATGAAGATAAGCTTTAACAAGCACAGTTGCCTACCTGACCCATACCACGATGAACCCAAAAAAAATTCCAAAAGATGTTTAGTTAGAGAATAGGCAAAATTTTACCAGGAGAAAAGTGGTGTGCATGAAAAAAAAAATCACAAAAGAAAACCCTCTTCCACTAAAATAATTGCATTGGAGAGTATAGCTTTATACAAAAAACAGTATTGCTTGGACCTGTAAGTGATCTTTAACATAATGACACAGAAGATTTACCATACCTGACCCAAAAGCGCAGAAACATTGTCGTGATCTCCCTCTAGTACAATCTTAAAAGCATTATATGCCTGTTCTATTTCACCCTTGGCAAGTAATAGCTGGCCTGTAATGGGTAAACACGAACTCAAAGTTCTAAATGTGCTTGCATAGAAAAATAAGAAGGCTACCCAAAAATAAGTAATAGGATACCAATAAAATGAAATCTTCAGTTATGTATTGAATTAACAGATATTTTTCACACTGGACCTTTCCCAACCCAAGTAGAAGGCTCATGCATGTCGATCCTTGAAGCTTTATTATAGTATCTAGTAGCCTGTATAAAATATTCCTCCTTTTCCCTCTGTTTTGTCTCAATTTTCCCAAGATAGCTATAATATGCCCCTAATGCATTCAGAATAGCAATCCTCTCATATTTAACATCAGCATAATATTCATCAATATCTGCCAAAAAAAAAAAACTCCATAATCAGATGTCATAAAATAAACAGTCCAGGTAAGATTGATAAATCAAATGTCAATTTGCCAAATAATCTCAACTTTAACACCCCTTGTTTCGGAAAGTCTAAAATATATATAAAAAAAAAAAATCAATTCAATTCAATTTAGCCAATTCATTGAAATAAATTAACATCATGATGAAATTAACATGATTTTCCAGCACTTCACTTCAATGCAATTCTTGAACATTACATATTCCAAAAAAAACTAAACAAAATATCAAAAAAAAAAAAAAAGAAAATGGACAACATCATTAGAGCTAAATCAAAAAACAAATTACCGTTACTAGATCCTTCCTCCAATATCTGACGAAATTGTTCCAGCTTTCCTTGTTTAAAATACTCTCTCTGCAGTCACACACAATGAAAAATAAAAAAAAAAATCATAAATTCACGAATGATATGAAATTTGATGAGAACAAAAAGAAGTAAAGAGAAACGAACAGCGATGATAAGCCAGAGATCGAGAGGAGCTTGTTCGGCTTTGAGAATATCGAGAATATCAGAAGCGTCTCGAGGAAGCTGATCCAGAGCTACCCTAACTTCCTCCTCTGAGTTCTGCACCGGTATGTACAACGACGCCATTGTTTACGATTCTGATTTCTCCGATCAGAATTTTCCGTTGAGGTTGCGAAAATTCTCCTAAACTAAATTGAAATCACCGGAAGCTCTCTCTATCTATCTATCTTCCTCGGTGGCTGGCTGATTTATTGAGCGGGAACACAAGGACAAGCCCACTGCTCTCTAGTCTCTACTGTTTTGGATTTGAGGTAGTGACCAGCAAGAAAATGCATAAAATTAAAAAATTTAGGGCCTATTTATATTTTTCCCAATGGGTCGATGAAGGAGTTGAGGGAGTGGATTTCTTTTAACCTCATCCAATGCTTTAGCATATAAATTATATTAAAATTAATATATATTTTTTTATTATTTTCTATATAAATTATATTAAAACTAATATATATATTTTTATTTAATAGACGTGGAATGACATTATGATAATTTTTTTTTTTTTTTTTTTAACTCAGATAAGAAGAAAGTTAATAATGGTATTCTTCATCTTGTGATGTTTTGAAAAAAAACTAATACTATTAGACTATTCAATCTGGACTTGAGAATTTCAATTTAAGATTTTTAAATTTATTAATAAAACATTAATAAAATCACTTCAAATTCAGTAATATGTTTTATTTTATGTTTATTTAGTGGGTAGTAATATGATGTTTATTTTTTTAATATTTTTTTATGGAATATCCAATAAATTATTTATTTAGTATTCATCATAAATGTATTATATTTAATTAAGAAATATGAACTTGACATTTTCTCAATTTTTATAAACTAAAATACAATTGAATCAATTGTAATTGACGTTTTAATATCTTTTTAATTTTTTCAATTAGCTTTTGTTTTCTATATTTTAGATATTTAAATAACAAATATACAAATTTTTCTACTAATAAATTGTGCATTTCTTATGAATGACATTTGAGCTAAAAACTTATGAATCTGTTAAATTTGTTGCTATAAATTGTTTTGTTAGAATATGGTGATTAGTTTTAGTTAAAAAAAAAATAGAGTTGAGCTATTAATCAACTCTGTAACATCCGTGTCCTAGAAACCGGATTACTGTTTATTAATGACGATTAGGAATGATATTACTCCAATTAATTTAATTTGATGAATTGAGTTAATTGTTAATAGTATGAATAAGTGATTTGGAGTTAATTAGTGTTATGAGAAGATGAGTTATGTTGTTAATTAAGTTGATTTTTGTTTTAAGGAATAAAGTTTAGTATATTGAATTGTTAGTGA
>CATIWO010648674.1:0-10799 GCA_949673435.1 Macaranga tanarius
AAGAAATCACTTATACATTTTTTTAAGGATATACTATTCTAAATGTAGAGAGTTGTGTATTAAATTCATGATCCATCTAAAATTTGATTAGTATAATCATTCCAATTTTATGTAAAGCGAAAATGCAAATGCAGAATAATTTAGCTCTAATATATATATATATATATACATATAGATTGGTAAAAAGATGCTTTACCCCTAATGATGATGAGAACATTATCCTATACAAAAGCTATGAGTATGAGTAAAAATTAAGGAATCCACATCACATTACATTACATTACGTACGTGCATCTACTTCTATACTGGGATCGTATGTTACAAAAATTCTTTTCAGAATGACCAAGAAAAGAATGACTTGTATATATTGCATTTCAAGAGAACTATAACAAAGGATCATACTTTGGCTTACATCTTTAAAGATCAAAAAAATTTTGATTTATGGGATTAAGCTAAAGAGAGAAACAATGGGAGTAGAGAATTATAGAGGTTTGATCTTCACTTGTTGCTTGTTTTTGCTTGCTCTAGTAGCAGCAGGTGAGAATCTGCTTCCACAAAACAAGGTAACTAATTAAATGTTATATTTATGATCAAAAAACATATGTATAATATTATCTTGAGCCCTCTTGCTTAGAGCTAAAAAATCACAATTATAAAGATCCTAGAATTAATTAGCCTAGTTTTAGCACTTTTCTTTGATTTCTCAATATGTTGTTGTTTCATTGCTTAAGCCTTGGTGCATAATTATCAAAACTTGAATATCTGCCTTATATTACATTACTCAGAAAAATATTAGTAGATAAAAAAATATATATATTTATAACATACAATTATATTGACTGCAATTATACTGAACTATATTAATTACACTATGTGTTCAATCATTAAATTACATACCTACGGATCAATCACAACATAATTCAACAATACCCCACTTTTGTCACTAGTGAGATTTGAAGTCATGAACAAAGCTTATGGAAAAATTGGCTATATTAATAAGTGTAAAATTTTTATATATTGCTAAGATATTATAATTTAATGCCTTTTGCCAATATGCAGGTGGAAAATTGCACATATGCAATAACAATAGAAACAACATGCACAAAGGGAGCAGAAACTTCAGATCATGTTAGCCTGAGATTTGGTGACACAAAATCAAATGACATAGTAGTGCATCATTTGAACACAAAACATGTAAGAAAGTTAGACCCATTGCAACCTCAAGTTCTTGATGATATGCCCACAAAACCTTTCCAAGCTTGCATGTTAGACCAATTTCAAGTCAGTGGCCAATGTGTGGACTCACCTATTTGCTACTTGTATCTAGAATTGGCTGGTGAAGATGATTGGAGGCCAGGAATTGCTCAAGTTAGGGTCCTAGAAGGGTCTCATCTTAGCTCAAATTACTTCTATTTTCGTAGGTATTTGCCCAGAAATGTTTGGCATGGATTTGATGTGTGTGACAAGGAGATCACTCCTTTTGGGATAAAACATACAAGGAAGGTTTTTAAAACGAAGATAGCTAATTGAGAGGATTAATGTTGTCATGAAAGTAGTATATAGTTACAGTGATAATTCATTAAATAAATGAAAATGTTTACTTTTTCTTTTTTTAGAAGTGTATATTTACTTGTACAATAATAACTGGATAGTGAACAATACATATTTATTGGTATTAAATGATTGATTTAATATCAATTATTTAATGTTCAAATATATATAAATGGGCCGACTTATTTTGTGGCCATTTACTGTTCACTTGTGGATTTAGAATTTATCTTTATTTTCACACATACCTTATCATATATTGAGTTAAGCCTAATAAATTTGTTGTTATCAACTCTAAACACTCCTATATATCTAATTTTGATAATAGTGAATTTTTCTTCTCTGTTCGTGATTTTTCTTAATTTGAAAATTTTCAGGTAAATTCTATGTATTATTTTAATTTCTGTTTTGCTATTTCTATTGCATTTTATTATATACTCAATTGTAAAAATTATGATCAAATTTGAATTTCCACAACCACAATCATCATCTAATATCAATATTAATGAGGAATGATAACTTTTTAAGTGTAAAAATTATTACATACTTGTAAAGAATAACTATCGCAATTATGTAACTCACCACGGTTAAAACATATATATATATATATATATATATATATATATATATATATATATATATATTAGGTTTTGGGGTTAAATGTAATGGTGGTTACCCAACTTCATATTTATTACAGTTTGGGTATTAAACTTCAATTTATTTTTTTTTGATGACCTAACTTTAATTTTGTTTCAAAAAGAGTACTACTAAAAATTTTCAATCCTCTAAATTTCTCTTCAAAACTATTTTAATTCCTCTATTTTTTTATTTTTTCAATTTAGTCCAAAAGTTATAAAAAATTTAGAAGTTTACCTTCTCCTATCGTATGTTACAACTTAAAATGAGTATGGTCTTATTAGGTGGAATTAAAATAATTTTCAAATTTTTCCTTATTTTTTATAAATGTATAGAAAATATGGATTTATTTGTAAGAAATCTTTAATTCTAGATCAAAATAGTAATTTTGGATTGTTCAGGTAACAAAAGATTCTGTGAGGGACTGTAGTGAAACTAAATAAAAGTTTGATATATATCTAAAAAGATACAAATTAAAATTTGGTGATCAGATTAAAATAAAATTAAAGTTCAATACCCTCTCGTGCATTTGACCTGAGGTTTTGCTATGAAATAATAATCTACAGCATAAGAAACTTTGCTAAAAAAAAAATCAAAAAATGTACAGAGGAAAATAAATACGTTGCTTGTCACCAAGTATAATGGTGCAAAGCAAAGTGTATGAAGAAGTGTGTTGCTTTGGGAGACAGAAAGACATCTTCCAATATTGATGTCCCTATCCATGTTGTAATTTCTATATTAATTAAAAAAAGTTTTCATATCTATTTTTTAAATAGTTACTTTCAATATTTAGAAGTCATAAAAAAATCTAAATTTAGATGAGCTATATAAAAGGAGAAAAATTATTTCAGCATCTTTTTTTTACACCAAACTTTACTTAAAAAATGCAAATTACATATCACTTTAGATATTAAAATATAAAATTTTCAAATAAATAAATAAATGTTTTTGAATTTGTTCCATCCTAATAAATTCTTGGCTCTAATTCAATCAAGATTTTTAATGGTAAATCGATGATATTTTTTTCTAGGTAATTTTTTTATTCTTTTAGATAAAACATATATATTTGATCAAATGTAAGAAAATTTTATTCTTCACCACAGAAACGCATATATCAAGTATATTTCAAATTAGTGTAATTTAATTTACTTTATCCCTACTCCATGGATAAAAAAAAAAAAATCTTCTATTAATCAAGTTTAGATATTTTAGTAAAATATTTTGATAATTTATTTATAAATATATATAAGTGCACATTAAAAATATTTATAACTTCATTTCATTCTCTTTCTTTTCTATTAAAAAAAATTACTACATTATGAGTAGAGTTTAATCGAGCCAAAGTAAATTTACAAATTATTTGAGATTGACTTAAAAAAAATAAAAAATTTTATCTTGATTATTATCGAGTCGCTTAAGCACGGGCTCGAGCAATTCAAACAGACTAAAAATTGTGACTTAATAGGTTCACAAACTTAATTGAGTACAATAAAATTTGTATATATATATATATATATATATATATATATATCTTTTTATTTTTTATTTTAATATAAGTATATGAATATTAATTTTATTGAATCGAGATATTTTAAAGAATATATATTTGAAATTTATAATTTTATATAATTAATTTAATTGAGTTGAGTTGAGCTTGAGTTTTTTTTTTTTCGAATTTTAATTGAATTTCAACTTTCAAAATTTGATAGTATTTATACTCAACTCTTTTACACATAACTTTGATTATAGAATATAGATACATAAAAATAAAATAAACCCACTGGCAAAAATGAGTGTGTGTAACAGGTAACTGTAGGGTTGTAGGCATAGCATAAACAGTCTGCTAAGAAAAAAATCAGAGTCGTACAGTTTAACATTACCCTTTGAGTAGTCATCAGTAATCAAACTCTTTTTATTCATTTAAAGAAAATTATAAATTTATAATTATTAGTAAAATTTATAATAAATTATTTTAAATTCCATATGAGATGGCAGTAGTAAAGTCAGATCCAAAAACAGTATATAGCGTGCACCAATCTTCATTTCCCACCTGTATACGTTGACTACGGAGTCTCTTCATTTATCATTTCTCGTCTTTTCTTTTCTTTTTTCTTCTCATTTATTAATGGTTTAATTTTTCTTTTTATTTAACACAATTACAAGTCAATAAAGTGTTCCTCACCAGAGTTTAATCTGTTTATACATGTTGAGATAATATAAGGTTCATTAACTAATACAAATTATAAGATCATCATTAAACTTTTTTATAAGATACCACCATTTTCAAAAGAATTTAAATTTGGTCAATAAAATATAGGATGTTAATGTTTTACAATGTGTTCCACTAAAATAATGCAATTTTTTAATATAAAATAAATAATTTTACACTGTATTTCAAGTATAGTTTTTTTAATAAGTGAGATTACTTTTTAGATGAGTTTCAATTTCCATCCTACCATTTCGGAAGTAACATTTTAGTCCTTTACATCTGTCCGCTTAGGGAGGAATGGTTCTCATCCCTCGACAAGATGAGGCATATGAATGAGGGGAGGGGTTCGACTCCACCCCTCCCCAACCCCCAATCCCCTCTATCAAAAAAAAAAAAACATTTTAGCCCCATACACGCCAAAAGTGTTCAACAAATTTTTTTGTTAAAAAATTATCTTGAATATATTTATGAGACTGAAATTAATATTAAAAATTTTAAAATAATAATAAAAAAATTTTGAAATTATAATGGGATTGATCCAAATTACCCCAGTTATAGAGAAGAGAATAAGAAGGTCGGAGCAGAAGGTACCCAAGGAGGTGTCCCATCAGTGCCCACTACCATAATCAATTACCAAATGATTCATGGATGACGGCATCATATGTATAGATTTAACATAAATAAATAAATAAAATTCATATTAAACATAAACCATTATCAACGAGATTACTTAAAAAATATATGTATCGATAGTGCTATGGACTTTTTGTAAATTTGACAAAACTTTATGTGATGGAACTACACACACTTCAATTTTTTTTTTTTTTTGAAGTTAATAACTTTTATTTAAAAAAAAAAAATGATTGATTTCTTAATATAATAGTCAATAGTAAAGTAAATTTTACTTTTCCAAAAAATGTTATCATTTAAAATATATATATATATATATATATGAAAACAAATAATGTACTTATCCCTACATTAAAACAGAGGCAGTTGTTGGTGAAGTAGTATAGTGGTGCATATATTTTGGTGAATAGTTTTGTGTAGGACAGTGAAAATTTACTTTTGAGCACATGGATATGGTCATATGGCATTGGCATGAGAAAAAAACAGGTTATAGGGTTAGGTTAAACACTGGAATGCATGGTACGTACGAAATGCAGTCTCCTAATAATCTTCTTCATTGTTGCTTTTGCCCTATAGCTACAACAAATTAAGAGGAGACAATAAAGAAAAGGGTTTAGTAGTGTACTGTAGATGACTAGATGTGCATGCATTTAGAGGATGTGTGATTAGGGGTGAGCAAATGTCGGTTCGGTTCGGTTTAAAAATGCTTAAAACTGAATTGAACCGAAATTATATTAGTTTGGTTCGATTTAAAATACCTAAAACTAAATTGAACTGAATTTTTTCGGTTCGGTTTATTTTTTTTTTATTTTTTTGACTTTCTTTTCACTTTTTTATTTTAAAATTATTTTATTTATATAATTTTACAATATTCTAATAAGATTTATAAGATATATTAATGTTAATTTTTTATATTTATTTTATTTATTAATTTTTTAAAAAAATTAAATAAACTGATTCTCTAAAATATATTTAAATATTTTTTTTAGGATTTTTTTGGTAGTAAATAATTTTATTAAGAGTTTTATGTATTTAGAAACTAATATTATTAATAAAATTTAAAATATTAATAATAAACCAATCAAACTGAACTATAAATATATATAAAATTTTAGAATATACTATAGTTCGGTTCAGTTTAATATATTTTTTTACTTTAAAAACTAAACCGAACATATTTCAATTCGATTTAATTTAAACCAAATTAATATTTTATTTTTAAAAATTAAACCAAATCAATTAATTCGGTTCAGTTTAATTTTTCAGTTTTGGGTTATTTTTGCTCACCCTATGTGTGATGTATCTTTAAAGCTCTCTTAAATTAAGGAAAAGGAAAAAAGCTTTTTATTAATGGAGGGTACTGTGTAGGGTTGGAGGGGCATGAGAATTGGGATCACTGGGGACAATTTGAACCTATGTATATGTCTGTGTATCTAGCTATCTATAATACTGTTATTTAATAGACAGTTGAGATTGAAAAAGCACATATTAATTAATGGGAATGTTGATAACTAGAGAGGCCACCCTAAATACCAAGAAGACACATGGCAATGCACTGTATATGGACTCATGTTTTTTCCACCAAATTATAAGTAGCTAGCTTACTGGTCCACTGTATAATACAGAACTTTTTTAAAAATCAGATAATTTTATAAATTAATAATGCTAAAATTGATGTTTTGCACCTTAAATAAAAAGTAATGTTAGATCACTTTTCATTTATATTTTTCCACTAATATTTTACAAATAAAAGAAGAGATAGAAAAAAACATATTTTCATTTTTTGTATTTCAATTTAAATGATTGATTTTTTTTTTTGTTACATTAGAAAAAAATTGAAAATTTTAAGTAAATAACAAAAAATCAAATATATTGCATTCTAATCAGAATCATCTTTAAAATAGAAATTTCAATTAATAGACTTTTTTATATTTTGAAAATGTTTCCATGTTAAAATTTTAGAAAATACTTTGAGATTATTTTTGCAAATTCAAAAAACTAGAAAATGTATTGTCAAGTTGAAAAATATATTTTTTTAGTTTTTTCTAAATTAAAAACAAATTCAAAAAATCTATATTGTTTAACTATAGAAAATAATTTATAAATATACTATTAATTAGTAATAACAAACAATTTTAATATATATATATAATTTATTTTTATATCTTTATATTTTTTATATTTAAAAATTTCTTTTATATTTTTGAAAAATATTATTTTACTATATCTGTTTTCATAATTTTATACTACTTAAATTTTAAATGGCTAAGAAAACAATGATAACCACATGTGTATATTTTTATTTAAATTAAAATTTTTCATATTACAAAATATTGATAACCATAATGATGATGATGATGATAATAATAAGGGTAATAATAAATAAAGTATATGCATTGATTGTTATATGAAGTGTCTCTTGTCTACAGTAGCTTATTATTTCCACATAAAATTAATAATAGCAAAAGAGGGTTTTGTTTTGTTTTTTTTTTTTTTAATTTATATTTTAGTGAAGTTAATGTATGCGTCAGGTGTGATTTAAAGATTGATAGGTCAAATAGATTTAGAAGCAGTGCCCTAAAACTGATCGTGCAAAGCCTATAATGATAATATATATATATATATATATATATATATACACACACATTCAGTTTTTGGAAGCCGTAATTAACAAATAATAATAATAATAATAATAAGCACGAAAACCATATTATAAACATAGATTTTCTTGGTACCACCAAGATTGATTGATTGATTGATTGATTAGTTCTTTTTTTCTGATTATTAATTTTCTGATTTAATTTTTTTTATTTTGAAATTTAAAATTTGAAAAACTGTTATTTATTCATATATGATTTCTATAAATTAAAAACCGAAACCAAAGCTATCAATTGATTCAATTAATTTTTTTTTTTTAAAAAAAAATACTTATACTAAATTAATAAAATAAACATTAAATTTGAGGTTCTTTTGCATTTGATTCCCTAGTGTCTAATAGCTATATGAATTTTGATGAAAAATTGAAATTGATAAGACAACATAAAATGAGTAAAATTGTACGAGCATTACTTTTCTATAAAATGATATTCAAATTCCATATTTATTTAATTTTCATATTAGTTTTCTTAAAAAAATACATAATCCAATTTTCATTTATAACTGGAAAAGGAATCAGACCGGACAAACCCATCTAATCAAACAGCTTACAAACGGTCTGATTTCAGCTCTTATTAATGCAAAGTGAATGCTCAGACAAGATTTAGAAAATGCGAACATCTTTTTGAAATTTTTTGCATAGGACTTGATTAACTTATTTTAATGTTTACTCATTTTGTTTTAGCTATATATACATTTTGCTGAATCTTCCCTTTGTGCTTGCAGGACCTTTTTTTCATTTTTAAAGTCACATTCATTTATGATATTTTGTACACCGTAAAAAAAATTTCACCTGTCTAGACCGCCTAGAACGGATGGTTTACCATCCTGTAATCCCCCACTCTCCCCTTATCGCCTTTAAAAATGGTATGCATAAGGTAAAAAAAAAAAAAAGTTTTCATCTATCTTATGACAGAAAGCAAAAACGCATGCTAATTTAAAGAAAATTTAAAGTCCTCAATCTATATACTTTTTCCATACAAAATGAGCAACAAATTAATTTAGTAGCACATTATATATATATATATATATAAATATATGTATAAACTATGTACATCAATTCTCAAATAAAAGTAGGTCCCTAGTATTTTTTTTTTGTTTGCAATTTTTCTTGGCCAGCAGATCCTTAATAAATATATTAATTAGACTAGACTTGGTGATATGCAGGTATATGTCATGTTAATTAAAAATTGTAAGAGCTTTTATAAATATTTATTGTCCTTATAATTCTTTTAGAATCAAACTGAATTAATTAAAATTTAGCGAATTTTGAAAATTAACCTAAAAATTATAAGAGCTCGATCTAGTCAGCAAATACATAAATATGAGCATGATATATTTTATAACTTGATAAAATAATTTAAATGTGCACTTTAGATACAGTTTTAAAAATATTTATTATATATTCAAATAATTGTTTTTGATAATATTTATTTATATAGTTGAGCACAAGTGAATAAAAAAGTAGTTGAATAATTATTTTACTATAAATATTTCTTAAAATATAAAGTTTGAATATTGGAGTTGTTAAGTTTTAAAAGAAAAAACCTAAACTTTCAGGATTTATTTTATTAAGCCCCTAAATATTTATTGCATTTTATTAAATCTTTCTATTATTATTTGTATTGTATTAAACCTTATATTTTAATTTTTACCACTCTTAAGGACTTATTAAAAATTTAAAATAAAAAAATATTATAATCTAACTGAGGCCCATTGTCTTGTGCTGAAATTAATGGTTTTAAATGCATTAAATTTAACAAGTAGTTCTTTTAGTAATTTATTAAAAACTAATGGGGTATTTTGCAATTATTAAAAATTAAAGTTTTGGCCCAGCTGACGAAGATAAACATGTCAATAAGCATAATTTCTAAATTTTTTTATTTGTGGTTACAATAATATTAACGAAGCCTCCGTAGAATCCAAAAAGAAGTTGCCATGATTCATAACAAAGGCAAAGCTGGTATTAAAAATATAATAGAGGATGTTAGGCATTTGAGGTATGATATTGGAGTTTTGAGGAATAAATGTAAATAAAAAAAAAATAAACAGTGTGTCACTGCTAGTGGTAAATTATCTTTTTGCTCCTATAAATTTTTAATAATTATAAAAATATTAAATAAATGATAAAATTTGGATTTTTAAATCATAACATAATGGATTCACCCGTACCTCTTTTAGATTTTAGATTTTGTTAATTTAATTAATTGTCAATTAAAATAGATGTTTTTAGATTATTATATAATGTTTTTATATTATAAAACTAAGAGAAACGAAAACATAATTTGACAAAAAAAAAATTATCTTTATTTAATGAGTAAAAATACTATTTATGTCACTTTTAGCGACATGTATCATTACCCATAAAAAAAAATAACTAGTTGAAGAATAACGAAGAATGAGGGTGGAAGCTATATTAGGATTATGGGACCTATTATTGTCGGTGTTTTTATTTGTATTTCAACCAACAATTAATAAAGGACCAAAATGACATTTTTAATTATTTTAGTTGCAAACTTTCAAAAGTTCCTCACTTGTAGGGGAATGTGAATTTCACGAATCTAATTTCTATTTAAAAAGTTTATAATAAAATATAAATAATAATATTATAAGGGTTTAATAAAATAAAATAAAATAAAAATATAAGAAACGTGAAAATTTAAAGGTCAAATAATAGTTTTTTCTTTTTTAAAATTAATTTTTAATTAATCAGTTTAATAATTAATTTTTATTTGATTTTAAAATAAAATATTTCTATAACACTTTATTAATTTTTGGAAAAATGCATACTTTGCCCCCTATACTTTATTTTTTTTTTACATTACCCCATATATAAAAAAATATAATGTAAAAAAAAAATTGGCATATTGCAACCCTATACTTTTATTTACCAACACATTTAGCCCTTATTAAATGGATAGAGATAAATGTTGTTAAAAATATCCATTTTGGTCCTTGTAATTTTAAAATATTTCTTTTTAATGCTTATAATTTTATTCTTAACAAATAAATCCATATAATTACTAAAATAATCCAATTAAATTTATTAAAAGTTTTTAAAATTATTTATATTTTTAATTTTTTTATCTAATTAAAATGTAGGTCATTTATTTCTAATAAG
>CATIWO010648706.1:0-17795 GCA_949673435.1 Macaranga tanarius
CATTATTTGAAGAGAAATAAAATATTCATTTTAATGTCAAAATTTAAACATCAAACAACATGAGTATATTTATATTTAAGTCACAAGTCGTTGGAAGAATAGATGATAGGTCTAACTTTAAATGGAGAAAAATAAAGAAAAGTGGGGGTGCCATCTTGCAATAAATATTGATATTAACTTTGTAACCAAATATTGATATTTATCCAAGCTATTTGCTACCATCAACAAAAATCAACATATGCTCCAATCAAATATTAAATGAAATGGCATTCAATTTTTTTACTTGTTAAAATAAATAGTTATTTTTTTTTTCAAATGTGTTTTCTTTTTTTTTTGTTGATTTCAATATGTTTATTTTTTTTATTTTGTAATGTCAACAAAAAAAAAAAAAATTGTTGAAAACCAAAACCTTGATAGTAAAGAGTTGTTATCATTATGCTAGAAGAAGCCTTTTAAGTTTTCTCCATCACCTACCAATTAAAACGACATCATTCTTATACCTTTCTATTAGTGAACATGACTAATGATAACTCTCTTCTTGTGTTTTGGCTTTTACATAATTAAATTAAAATTATTTCTTAACTAATTCCTCCAATATTTTGTCAATACAATTCATTATTACATTGATACATGATACTTAGATGATTTTAACAAAATTTAGCACAAGTTAAAGTTTGCTAAAATTCTTCTCATTTTAGCACAAGTTTTTTTGTGAGGTTGAATGAATCTTGCCACATAGGATTGATGTGTTGCCAATTTAATGTGAAAATTAAATGTTGTCCTATTAAATATTGCCATATGTCAAGAAAAATATAACAATTAGTGTTATTTATGTGGAAAAACCCCTCCTCCCCACAAAAATAAATTAACAATATCCTAATCATTTAATTTATTTCTTATATTGAATATGTTGTTTTTCATTTCAAAATATTCATCATTTAAAAAAATGTATTATATTTTATTTTAATTCATTTAAAACTTTTAAAAAACAAAAAATACATTAATAAATTTATTTTATTTTTTACATGCATTATTCTATTAAATAAACTAATAGAATGATATTTTAAATATTTAAATAAATACATAATTTAATTACTTACAATTATTTTTTTTTTTGAATACACATTGAATATAAAAATATTTTATATATAAAAATAAATTTATAATAAATATGGTAAATAATATAATTTATTATTTATTTAATAACTAAATCTAACACATTGAATATAAAAATATTTAATGACCTACATTGTGAAAATCAACATATATAAAATAGTTATTTAATAAATATTATAATTTATTATTTATTTAATAACTAAATCTAACATATATAAAATAGTTAGAATTTTTTTTAACTTTGTCTTTTTTTTATATATACTTATTACAAAATTATAATTATTGTCTTAAACAATAATTGACAAAAAAGGAAAAAAAATCAAATAGCAAAGAGAAAAAAAAAAAAAAAAGAGAAAAAGAAAATGAAAGCTTGCTAAGAAGGAAAGAAGCAAATCTGAGCAAGCAATAAAGAGGAGAAAAAGAAAATATACAGAGAGAGAGGGGTTAGTTATAGTGTTCAAGATTTTCTTTTTCATTTTCTAAAATTTTCTTTCATTTTCTTGGAGGAGAGAGAAAGCTAGAAACTTTTCTAATTGATATTCTCTTCCGATCTGCTCATTAAAACCACAGAGCCAATAAATGCCTTTAGATCCAACTTTGCTACACAACATTCTTGGCATTGTGATTAGCTTATAAAGTTTGTTTCTTTATGCTAGTTTGAGATCTTATTGCCATTCAACTAGTTTTCAACTCTTTCTTTGAAGAAATTTTGACTTTGTTAACAGCTTCTGCTTCAGTCTCTTCAAGTCAAGCTGCTTTCTTTGAGCTTGAAATGGTGAGTTTTTTTTTTACTAAAGTTTTGAGCTTTTAGTGGAAGGTTATAAAGGGTATTAATAGAAGTTGAATTTTGAGTATGAATTGGTGGGTTTGGGTTGGAGGGTGAAATTTTGTGAAATTTCATGGTTTGCTGCCATGGGATCATTAGGGTTTTTAGAGATTGTATTGAAAGGTGAAGGATTTATATGATTTGGTTCTTATTGGATATGGTTGTTGAGATTTTTTCTTGGCATTTTGAATGGTACAGTTGATTCAGTTGCTGTGTGCTATTTTAGTATAATTTCTGTGTTTTGGCTAAAGTTTCAATCTTTTTTCTTGAAGTTGGAGTAAGTTAATGTAACCTTGAATGCAAGGTTAGTTGTATGCAAGAAAATGGGAAATTGGGCTCGGAAACAGTGCCATTTTAGCTGTGGTTGCAAAAAGAGGCTGAGGTGATTACTGTTTTGGGAAGTTGTAGTTTGTAGTGGAGATGCCTCCGTCTCCGGCATTGAGATATTCTCCTGGGAGAGATCCCAGAGCTGAGAATCACAAGCGAGGCCGCAGTCTTGAAGGTGGATTACTCTTCAAAGAGAAAGATGATGATCTTGCTTTGTTCAATGAAATGCAGTCGAGAGAGAGAGAGAATTTTTTACTTCAGCCATCAGATGACTTAGAAGATACACTTTGTAATTTTCTACACCCACCCCCGTTATGTTTTTTGGGTTTATATAAGCTTTTGAAACAGAAATATTTGTCTGTTTCTCTGGCTAATGATTGTTGCTTTATTTTCTTTTGCTGACTTTAAAACTGTTATTTACAGCATCAAATATGAGACACTTTTCAGATTTCAAGCTTGGAATTTCTGTTCCAGGAAAGGGTAGTGAACTACTTAATGCAGATGGGGAAAAGAATGACTATGATTGGTGGGTTATGATTTTCCTGTTTTACTACTTTGTGATCTTTAGATTGTTAAGGTTTTATGACACCCTGCAATCTTTTAATGATTACGTAAGTCCGTATCTGTTAATTATATTTCTATTTTGTCAATCTGTTGATTTTCACAATGTTGAGCTGAATAATGATTACAAGAAAAAAAAATGTTGAATTTGTACTCTTGCATCAAGCATTTTTGGCCCTTATTGGCGCTTTTGAAACTTTTCGCTGATGATGGATTATCTGGTATTATTGATGTGTAAGGTTATTAACTCCTCCCGACACACCTCTTTTTCCTTCTTTGGATGATGAGCCACCACCAGTTAATGTTGCATCCAGGGGCAGACCTAGGAGTCAGCCTATTACTATATCAAGATCATCTACGGTAGGTCATTGATCACCTTTTTATAACATAGCGTTGTATTCCCCTAAAGGTTATCTGAAAAGGAAAATGAAAAGAAAAAGTGTTTATTCTTTTAAATTTTCATGCAAATGAGAGTTTGTCTACATGCAGATGGAGAAGAGTTATAGAAACAGTAGGGGTAGTGCAAGTCCAAATCGCTCGAGCCCATCACCTCGGTCTGGTAATAGTTCATTCCAGTCCAGGGGAAGGACATTATCAGCTCCTCATTCTAGCCCAACTCATAGCCAACGGCCTGCCACGCCTTCACGTAGACCTTCTCCTTCCCCGAGTAAAGCATCAACGCCTACTCCAAGGTCTTCAACTCCAACTCCTAGAAGGACAAGCACAGGGTCAGGTGCAAGGGGAGTTTCCCCTGTAAGAGCAAGTCGAGGGAACTCTGTGTCACCAAAAATAAGGGCATGGCAGTCAAATATTCCTGGTTTCTCTTCAGAAGCACCACCTAATCTTCGCACTTCACTGGCAGATCGACCTGCATCATACGTAAGGGGCTCCTCACCAGCATCCAGGAATGGTAGGGAGTCAACTTCAAAATTTGGCAGGCAATCAATGTCTCCAACTGCTTCTAGAAGTGTTAGTTCATCACATAGTCAAGATCGGGATCGGATTAGCTCATATAGCCGAGGATCTGTGGCCTCATCAGGTGATGATGATGTAGATTCTCTGCAATCAATTCATGTGGGCAGCTTAGACCGCTTTGCTTCAAAGAGGTCTGGCACATTTATGAATAATAGAGCTGTGGCAGTTTCTAAGAAGTCAACAAGAATATCGTCCCCAGGTTCTGCCCCAAAGAGATCCTTTGATTCTGCTCTTCGTCAAACGGTATTTTGCCCTCTATTTCATTTTCCATCCTTCATGGTCAAATTTTTAGAAGTCAGCAATTTTTTTAAAATTCCAAAATAATAGTTGGTTAAAATATGTGACCTTTGGAGGTTAACTGCAATAATGTAATTCCTAGCGAAATTCTGATAAGCTAAGTTGTTCATTTGCTTGATTTCGCATTGCTTTTCACATTATAGTCACAAAATTATTTGCCATGCTTTTAGAATACGTAACACATAGCTTTTCTAGGTCACAAAATTTGCCCGAGTCCTACTGTAGCCTCTCTAACATTAAAGTGAAAATCTTCCTTGTACTTCAGAAATTAAGTACACCTGGCATTTGCAAGTTGTTTAGCAGATAGGGTAAGGAACTATCATTTTCACAACCGTTCCTTCACTTCTCGTCCAATATTCCAAACTCAAAAGCTTCTTCAAATGGATAAATTCAATCCGCATTTGTCATCCTATTACCTAAATCTAAGACTAAAATGTGTAAGAACATTTTTCCTAGTAAGCAACCCCTACCCTCTAGAATTCTACTATTTTTAACATCTTAAGTTGTAAGGAAGTCAACTGTAATTTCTGAAAACGTGCGGGAGGCCATTGTAAGTTCAACCAATCCTATCTGAGATTAGTCTGAAAATCTCCACTCTCCTCACAAATAAAAGCAAAAGGGTGGAGCAACTGATTTGAATATTAAATAAATTAGCTTCTCTGTGATTATGTAAAAGTAAAAGAGACCAGCTTAATTGCACTAATGAAAGAACAAGGAGCAAACCATCCTAAATTTATGTCCAGATTGAATTGTTCTTTTGTGTGCGTTAGATTACAAATATTGCAGATTTTCTTGTTTCTTCTTTGCATCTTAACTCATGTATTGATAAGTATTGATGCATTGAATTTCATGATAAAAATTGTATAGGATCATCGGAAGAGTCCTCAGAACATGTTCAGACCACTCTTATCTAGTGTGCCCAGTTCCACCTTTTATGTTGGAAAAGGAAATTCTGCACATCGTCCTTTGATATCTAGGAATTCTTCAATTACAACAAGTAGCAGTTCTGATCAAGGCAACAGTTTTGCACATGATACTGAAGGAAGTGATCACCACCAAGAAGATATGGGTATAGAGGGTGGTAAAACAACATATTCTGATGCTCAGGAAGAAGTATTTGCCTTTGATAATAAGGATGTTGAGCATGAGACTGATGATGGCCCGCTTCACTTTCGGGTCAGTGATTTTGACAGAAATCCCACCCCTGAATATGAGCCTAATTACTCTGAAGAGTTCAGCCACAAGGAGATTGATATGGAAATCAGTTCTGCTTCTGAGACTTTTGGCAAAGCTGATTTTTCAGAAGTTGATAGTCATGAAAACAAAAAAATTTGCTTTAAATGTGGTAGCAGGTATCATGCTATTGAAATGGTGGACAAAGACATAAATCTTTGTCCAGAATGCAGTCGACAAGACCAACTCATGGCTGCTACTGGTCCAGAGACAATAGGAACAGCTCCTGAGAACTTCCCACCATTGTCTGTGAATATTTCTGAAGAATGTAAACCATTTGATGAGCCTCTAACCCAACTGGTCAAACCTGAGTCCCAATCACAAGTTTTTGATGAGGCAGAGACAAGGGTCACCCAGGAAGGAGACAATTTTAAGCATGGCCAAACTTCATACGAGGAGCAAAGCCATAGTTTCTCCCGTGAAAGTCCTCTTTCTAGGTCATTGGTGGAGGGAGATGAGCAGAGGATCTCTAGCCATCATGGAACTGGACACCCAGCTGGCAGCCATAAACGATCTGATAGTGACTTTGGAGGTCATCAATTGATGCGCTCTGGTGATTATCGAGGTCTCAAAATGGATGTTTCAGATGGTGCTGGCATCTCTGTATTGCTTAAGAGGTCAAGCAGCAGCAAGGGGCCTGTCATCCAGGCCAGGACTTTTGTTGCCTCTACCATTACTTGTGATGATTTCTCTTACACAAGAGACAGTGTAAACAGTTTGAGAAGCTCCATTGGACATGGCAGTACCTCTGCTTCGTCCTCTATCGATTTTGGTTCAGCTAGGCTGGTAGAAGCTCGTGTTCAACGGCAGTCAAGTTTCAGGAAGTCTGACATGGAGAACTACAGATCTGACAGACCTCAAAGTGCTGGGTCATCATTCTCTGGAACTTCGAGCTACACTTATCGTGCTTTAGGTCTCGCAACAAGCACCCATGAAGAGAGCAATGAGGCTTTTGTTCGTGATATGACACATGATGGAATGGAAGGAGAGGCTGTTCCTGCTGATGGAAGAGTGGTAGCTTCGGTAAATAATGAAATGGGTGTTTGTGATGCATCTTTCACTGATGAAGTACTTCCTGAGGAAGGTTCGCATGAACCGAATGACAGTTATAGGATAAAGGATGCTCCTACCTCAGGTTTATCGTCCCATACAGATAGCATTCAGTTAGAGGGAAATTCACTAGCAGCAGTTCCAAATTATGAAGACTGTCATTCACATGAAAATGAAGATGATTTCCCAAACAATGCAAGTGGTGTCTCATATGTTGAAGCATCAGTTATTTCTCCTGATCCCCATGTAGAAATGGGACATGCTGGAGTTCCTACTCATAGTTCTTTGGCCTCAATATCAGAAATAGAAACTGAGAATTTTGGTCAAAGTACCTCTGGCTCAGAGAATGATGATGACTCTGTGAAATCAAAGTGCACCACAGTAAATGAATTTCAGGATACTTCTGTCCCAACACCTTCAGACAAGGATGTGTCTGTATCTGTTTTGGAGTGCAACAACTCAGATCACATGCATGGCATCCTAGGTATGTTTATCCTTGCACTTTTAATCATGTTCATCTCATCTTTTTTGTGGTAGTTATAATTAACTTAAGCAGGTCTAGTATTGATGAAACCACTGTCGTTTTTCTTGATATATGTGCACTGCCTAGTCTAACATATTCCTTGTACACGAATTCTCTCGTCCAATGAGAAGAATTGTCATGTTTTTGCACTTGTCAAGCTAGATTCTGCATGGCACGATTGTGTCTTCTCCTAGATATATAGAATGATGCTTTGCAGTTGCCATGTGCTTGCAACACATTTTACTACTAATTTCAGCTTTGATATGGGACTTGTAAAATGTAGCATGGTTCTCTGACAAATTCTTTGCTTGTGTCAGAGGATTCAAATGTAATGGTCCATGGAGGAAGCAAATCAAGGAGCCTAACCCTTGAAGAAGCAACAGATACAATACTTTTCTGCAGTTCTATTGTCCATGATCTGGCCTACCAGGCTGCAACAATAGCCATTGAAAAAGAAGATTCAGGTCCTCTGGAAGGTTCTCGACCAACTGTTATGATTCTGGGAAAATCTACAACAGATAGAAAGGATGCACGATGCAGAACTACCGGGAAACGCACATCAAAATCCTTGAAAGTCAAACATCAACGTACGGAATCGGACATAAAATCCCCTTCAAGAAAGACAGAAAATGATGAAAATGCCAATGGACCTATGGTGCGAAATGTTGGCCTTCCTAATAACATGGACAGTACAAAACCTCCAAAGCTAGAATCCAAGTGTAATTGCACAATAATGTGAGAAGTCTTTTCATTCATACCATGCTGACATTGTGCGCCTGTCGCCACGTAACTATGCTACTCACCTCCAGCCATATGGAGAAGTTAACTGAGTGCTGCTTGTAATGTTAATGGTTTTTTTTTCTTCTACATTTGAAGGGGCTGTTTTAGATAAATTGCCAATTGGTTTCTGTTGGTTCCAATTTATTTGTAAGAAACACCACTGTGTTGGTGACATAATTGTAAAGTTTTTATTTGTTTATTAGGTTAATTATTAGTGAAGAGGCATTGGAGACCTTGTGTTTGTTTCTGCTCCAGTTGCCACATTCTTGTTAGGTACTTCCAACTTGATTCAAGTTCTTGGTAAGAGGGGAAGTGTGAATTTGAAAAAAAAAAAGAAGCCAAACCATTCATATCGGTTATGATTGTTAAAAAGTTCATTTGCATTTGCTTCTCCAATATCAATGTGTAGTACATGGCTAAAGTGACCAAAAAGGAGTAAAGTGTGTGTTGTACTCACCTAAGAAAAAATTTTCCAAATTCCTAGCTGTTTGAATGCTTTTTGCTTTAATTCATTGAATGCCTGCAATTATTGATCTTTTTGCATATTTTGTCCCCCGTACTAAAGCATTGATTCCCAAACAAAAAAACAAAGCATGACTTCACATACTCTATAACAATCATAGTTGTTTTTTTTTAAAGCCCTATAGGGCCTGAGAGAGGCAGGGAGGGGTGATCGAACTCCGTCCTTTACCTGAATGTCTCTATGCTTTAGCCACTAGACTACTTAGACGGAGACTATAACAATCATAGTTACTCTATAACATTCAATCAAATATTAAAATGTTAAGGACTTGGTTTAAAATTTTCATAAATAAAGACAAAAAGTAGAGCACTTAATTAATTCACAAATATTAGTGTACGAAGTTTGATTTTTTAAAATATTTTAGTCACTTAAAGAACTCATTATTTGCTGGTTTAGGTGGAGACACATGATATTAAAATTTTAAATTCAATTCGTGACTACGCCAAGAATATAATATATGGTTGATTTCATGTGGGACTTAAATACACCTCCTTGTACTAACACTAACAACTAACCATCGTAATTTTATATAAAGCAAACTAACAATATGATATTATCCAAAAAAAAATATTACATACAATTATTCTTCATTTTCTATTAATTTTAACCATTAACGTTTCTAATTCTTATGAAAACAAGCTAACAACATAATACCAAATTTAAATGACCTAATGAAATTAGATTCTATTATTAACATACAAATGCCATCTCTCATTTAAAAAAAAAAAAAAAAAAATCAGAAACAGGAGAAAAGTGGATCAATAATAGGGCCTGTGACTGTCTCATATGGGCTATGGTGGGCTTAGGAGTGAGGGGTAATATAGACATTTCAGGAGATTTTTTTTAAAGATAAAAACGGAGCGAAAATATTTGGCGGGAAAATCTAAATAGTAAAGAGCGTAGAGCCGCCGCCGTCTCTTTACCAAAAATGGAATCCGATTCAGACTCCGACGGGTCTCACATCTCCGCCACTCCTCCACGAAACTCAACCCCGCCGCCGCCGCCGCCACTCTCATCTCACAAATCCAGAACCAAAATTAAGCACAATTACCGTTCAAAAAAATCACCTCCAAAACCAGCCCCTCAACCCGAACCCGAATACATTTCACCTCTCTCCGCTCTCCCTTTCCAAATCCGTCACCGTTTCAACGAAAACCACAATTCACTTTCCATGGAAACCCTTCCCGCCGGCTACTTCTCAAAATCTACTTCCTTCTCAAAAATCAACAAATCCTCTCTCAGTTTTGAGCCGATCGGAGACGATCCTGGCTGTCCGATTTCAGCCGAATCTAGCGCAACTGAGAAGAAGAAGGTGATGATGATGAAGCAAATTAATCTGATCGGAGCTAATGCAGCTTTGCCGCCGGTAAAATTACGTAAATGCACCGGTGGCAGTGAAGGTAATTTCGTTAAACTCAACACGAATCGACGTAATTACAATAATCGCAAGTTCAAGAATCGAAAAAGCTCGAGATTTTCTCGTAAATCTTATACAAGGAAGCGGAGAGTTGAAGCGGAGAATGTATTTGGTGAGGATGGTGAAATTATGATGCAGCAGCAGAAGAAGGTGAGGGATTGTGAGGGTAGTGAGGTAATTGAGGCTGCGATTTCAGCTGTTCGAAATAAGGTGTGTGATGAGAATTTAGCAAGGTTGTTGAATGTGATGTATGGTTATGATTCATTTAGAGTTGGACAAATTGAAGTGATTAAAATGGTTCTTGATGGGAAGTCAACAATGTTAGTGTTGCCTACTGGCGCTGGTAAATCTTTGTGTTATCAGATACCGGCTGTGGTTTTGCCTGGGATTACTTTGGTTGTGAGTCCATTAGTTGCTTTGATGATTGATCAGTTCAAGCAGCTTCCTTGTTTCATTCAGGGTGGTCTCTTGTGTAGTAGTCAGGTGTTTTTTTGGTCCCTATGTCTGTGTCTTATTTGTTTCAATATGTTATTTGGTGTTTTGCTGATTTTTTTTAAAGAAAAAATTGCTGTAGAGTCCCCAAGAGGCTGCTGAGACACTTAGGCTGGTCCAAGAGGGTGCTATAAAGGTTAGTTTTTTAAGCATCATTTAGTTGGTTTTTCTATACCCAAGTGCTTGAAATATCAATATTTTAGGTTTTCTTTATGATTGTTGTACTATGATGTTGTTGGAGGACTTTTTTTCTTTAGACAGCTTATGATGATTGCACCGGGTGTGCTATTTCTTGCTTATCAGGTGTTGTTTGTTTCACCAGAGAGGTTTTTAAATGCTGATTTCTTGTCATTTCTTTCCGCTACTACCATATCACTTCTTGTAGTAGATGAAGCTCATTGTATTTCTGAATGGTGAGTTTTCTTTAATGCTTTATCTCTTTTATTTGGCTTACTTACCTGCATTTAATTTCCATTGTTCTCTCTCAGAGAAACTTATTCTTGTGGTAGAAAATATGTCAACAGGTCGCATAATTTCCGTCCCTCATACATGAGGCTCAGAGCATCTTTACTTCGTTCTAGTCTAAAAGTCGGATGCATTCTAGCAATGACTGCAACTGCCACCACCACAACTTTAAATATTGTCATGTCAGCTTTAGACATTCCTTCCTCTAATCTTGTTCAAAATTCCCAGTTGAGAAATAATTTACAATTGTCGCTAACTTTGAGCAGAAATAGGCAAGTTCAGATGCTTCTTTTTAACCTTGGATTTTTCTTATTAGAAGTGATTTAGCTGAACTCATTTGTTTACTGACCAGTGCCTTGAATTTAATAGAATGAAAGATTTGCTAATGTTGATAAAGTCTTCACCTTTTAAGGAAGTCCAGAGTATCATTGTGTATTGCAAGTTTCAGGTAATCTATCATATGTTTTAAATGTTTCTTTCTTGGTTCATTTATAATGCATTGTGTATAGAAAAAGGTTATCCCATTGGATAAGTGCTATTATTTTAGTGGCCAAGTCATCACCTATTGTAAATTTGACGAGCTTGTGCCTTTCTGTTGAATACCCATTAAATTTTTCAGTAGCATTTGGAAAAGCTTAACGTTGCGCATTTGCATTTTGCAGTCTGAAACTGATATAATAAGCAGATACTTATGTGATAACAATATCTCTGCAAAGGTTAGTACTATAATCATTTGCATAAATCATAATTGCGTCGTGTGCCACAAAAAATCTGACAATTTGACTTCTTCTTTTTTTTTTACATCTAGAGCTACCACAGTGCTATATCTTCTAAGGATCGCAGTCGTGTACAGGAATTATTCTGTTCTAACAAGATTAGAGTGGTGAGATGACTCTCATCTCTCTACATGTTCATATTACATTATATGAATTGCAGCTGTACTTTCTGACTTGAATTTGTGGATAAAAGGTTGTAGCAACTGTGGCATTCGGCATGGGGCTTAACAAGAGGGATGTTGGAGCTGTAAGAACAAAAACTGTACTCCTATCTGTGTGGTTTCTCTGCATTAATGTTTAACATTTTCCAAACAAGGATCAAAAAGTTTAGGGGCACTTGGAGGTGCATCTTTGCTATCACCATATGCATGCATTTTTTGGTGCTGTAATAGAGGAATAAATTCTAAAACTCTGAACTGTTTGTTTCAGGTAATTCATTATAGTTTGCCAGAAAGCTTGGAAGAGTATGTTCAGGTCAATATCTGCTCCTTAACTAGTTTGCTAGAAGGAAGTTCTGTGTGACAGTTTTCCCTAGAAGAAATAAATTTGTCGCTTTTTAGGAGATTGGGCGTGCTGGACGTGATGGAAGATTGTCCTACTGCCATCTCTTTTTCGATGATTCCACTTATTACAAGCTTCGAAGTCTTATGCACAGGTATGGCTGTTTTGTTCTGTATACACGATTCCCTAATTAAAGATCTTAAGATGATTTATGAAATTGTATTCTCAGTGAGGGAGTCGATGAATATGCTGTAAGCAAGTTCCTATCTGAAGTGTTTGCCAACTGCACGTGTGACAAAATTTGTTCAATGATTAAAGAATCTGCATCTCGTACATTCGATATGAAAGAAGAGGTACTTTGAATGTGCTATTTCTAAAATTTTTGCATCAGAAATTTTGAGTTTTAGCCACCTTAATTAACATATGAACATGATATTGGTGCTTAAATACTGAAAAGAAATAAATGTTGCTCTTTTATGGATTTCTCTAGCATTTTTTTAATATTTGTTAAAGGTCTGTGAATCTTTGATTCTGGCAGGTGATGCTTACACTTTTAACACAGTTGGAGTTGGGTGAAATGCAATACTTGCGTCTATTGCCAGAGCTAAATGTAACTTGCACTTTGAATTTCTACAAGGTTTGTTGGAAATATGAATTGAATTCTATTTATTTAGGATTTTTGTGTACTTCTTCAAAGTTGAATGTTCTAGCGGTTTACTAGTTTAAACTTGGTAGATTATTGAAGCTCTTATTGTGTTTTGACAGCATAATTTATTGCTTTGAGGAAACATTTTAAACTGCTTGAATCTGTTAGGATTTGCTTTGAAGCATTTGAGCCTTATAGTCCCTCTCTTTATTTAGTGACAATATATTTTGGTCTTATCTGCATTATTTTCTTCACAATTTTCTGGAGTACTTTGTGGTTTTCAACAATAATTTGGAAAATTATCATTCACGGTACTCTCCTGATGCTTGAGACATGTAAATGCAGACTACCCCGGGGCTACTGGCTGACAAGGATATTGTGGTTTCAGCAATTCTCAAAAAGTGTGTAGTTGTGATTGCTGACTATAATTGTAATCTTACACCATTTCTAGGGTGCAAGAGTCTGGAATAATGAATTTTGCTTTATCATGTTTCAGGTCGGAAACAAGGCAGGGGCAATATGTGTTTGATATACCTACTGTTGCAAATAGTATTGGTGTTACAACTGTTGAACTATCAAATCATTTGCAGAATCTGAAGGTTTGAACCATAACATTTTTTGGTCAAAAAAAAAAAAAAACCCATAACATTTTGTCTTCTGTAATTGCATTCTGAGGATCTGCAATGTTGTTCTTTCAAATGGAATGGACATAGTTTGACACCAAACTGATAATTCACTATTCCAATTTCTTCAATCACTACTTTTCTTAGGTTTGTTGTATGAAGAAGTCAGAATGCTTACTTCTTCACTAACAGTAACAAGTTCCTACTTCCTAATATGCCATGCTGGAAACTTAGTGTGGTTTCTACAGACAATAACATTTTTTTTTTTTATACATGGTGGCAATTGTAGAACTCTGCTTTTGACTTATTCCTGGGACTATTTCAGTTGAAGGGAGAAATAACATACGAAGTTAAGGATCTGGCCTGTTGTTATTCTATTGTGGAAGTTCCCAGTGATTTTTGCTCTCTCTCAGCCCATCTTACTAGGTGGTTATCAGAGGTTGAACGTTTTAAGGTGGGTACTCTCCCAATATTCTGTTTTCTTCCTCAATCTACAAATGACTTGTAGTTCATGGCTGAAATCAGGTGCGAAGACTAGATGCAATGTTTAATGCTGCAGTCTTTGCTGCGAATGAGTGTGAGAAGATGGAAGGTTGCAGCGATTCCCAGCATACATCTTGCTTGCAAAGAAAGATTTTGGATTACTTTAAGGACGATAGTAGATATGATATCTCAAATAAGATGCATCAAAGCAGGTTGGCTAAGATCCTTCTTGCCTTTGATATTCTGTTTGCTTATCCTTGCAGGCTAATATGATTCATGCCTTGCTTATCCTTGTTATGAGTATTTCATGTCATTTCACTGCTAATAAAAATTACACTTGTATTTGCAGCCCATTCTTGCGAGCAGATATAAAGGTGAGGATCTGCTCCAATTGCTTCGTGTTACTACTCAAGAGAACTAATAGCTAGTGGTGATACAATGACACTCCTTTTTGGTATGTAGGTTTTTTTGCAGAGCAACACTCAGGCCAAATTTACCCCTAGAGCCATTGCGAGAATAATGCATGGCATTCCTAGCCCAGCCTATCCATCTACGACTTGGTCGAAGACTCATTTCTGGTACTTCAGAAATATAACTACTTTTATCTTTATTTCAATAATTTGGTAAGCTAGTTAGCCCTACTTTAATGTTATTCCTCTAGGCAAAATACTATATTTAATTATTTATGGTATTACAAGTTTAATCTGTTTATGAAATTAATAGTTTGAGAAGATATTTACTTGCACATTAGATTGTTGATCTGAACTTTTTGCTGATTTCTAATTGTAGGGGAAGGTATACTCAGATAGATTTCCAAGTAGTTATGGAAGCTGCAAAGACAGAATTAATGAATATAGCAGGAAAAGATGCAATCTAGCCAAAGGGTGTGGAATAATTGGAGCTGTCACCAGCTAATCGAAAAAAACCTTGCCCTTGTTGAGTTTATCTCTGAGTTAATGAGAAGCAGAACTTAAGTTGTTTTATTGCAGAGCTCTATTGATCGGTAACTGAGCAACAATTGACAAAAGGAGAAGAAATATGCTATTATTCCTTTCTCCCATTAATGCAATGATTAAGGTCTCAATAGTAGGATTAATGTCTATATATATTCTTCTATTCCTAATATAATTTGTTTATACGTTTTTGCCTTTCGTAGATAAAGATGTTTGAGCTTCTGAGGACAAGCTAATAGAATCTGGATCATGCCGTTTTTTAGTATCTTTTTATTTTTAGCTAAATATCAAATCAAAGGTTAAAAAATAGTCAATGTATATACTAAATGGACTGAATCAAGTTGCTAAGTGTTGTGTTGTGTACGCAGTGGAAGTTATCAATTGTGGAGGCACAGAACTTTCTCCAAGTTAAAACAGAAGAAAGGTAAACGAGCAAAACTTGAAACAATGTTAGAACTGAATTAAGAATAAGCATTAAAACATTCAATTATTGACCGCCTTCAATTTGTAAGTAAAAAAAAAAAAAAAAAGAGTAAATTATAAGTGTAAACTTAAAAGCTAGGTAGTTGGAAATAGTCAAATGCAAGAGTATATGTACTAGCATTATCTACAAGATTCCTTTACCTTTAACTAATATCATTATCAACGTCTTGCTACTCTCATAGCAGACCTGATCTATGTTCAGATTTTTCATCCGAATGCGAGTAGAATACTCTGGACTCAGTACTTGGGGTTAAATATTTATGAGTCAGTCAACCTTTGCACTTATTTCATTTTGAACAGTGCTCCTCATAATACAGGGGCATTTAATTTTTGTTTTTTAGTTTTGGGGCAAAAACTTAAAGTGTCGCAACTTGCGACACCAAACATTTCCCTTTCATTTTTTTACTAAGCTTCAATTGATTTTCTTTCAATAATCGGCCTTTAATTTAAGTATCATTGGCCGATTATGTAGTGGTATTTTACTGATATGACAACTGGAATTGAAATATTCCAAAAATATTTGTCAACTTCCAATATATATCTCAATATACATGTCAGCTTCCAACTCAACCCTTCTATTCACGGTCACAATCCCACTCATACTCTAGGACCCACTAATTTTTAACGCTAAAAATAACTTATTTTTTCCCAAAGCACTTTAACCCTCCTCCTCACCCGATTCAGGCTTTAATTTCAAACCCAAACTCCCTTCACCACCCCTTCACTACCTGCCCAATCGACACCACCACCATCCACAGCCATTGCAATTGTAGCCTAGCCGCCACCATAGCAACAACCTCTATCACCAGCACTTTCGTTTCCATCACCACCACCAACAGTGCAACAGTGGCAACAGCAATAGCAACAACCACCAGCTGCATCTTCAACCGCCGTCCACCTCCATCATTCCTGCAACTCCCCTAAACTCTAACCATATCATTTACATGTATTTGCTAAAAAAAACTTTACAAATGTATCAGAAGATTGCACCTGATGTTGGAGTGCTAATAGAAAATCTAGGAGATGGTGGTTGGACAAAAACTTCCTTAGCTAAGAATGGGTTCTTTTTTGCTGGAGAAGAAGGTGAAGAAGCCAAGCCATCTTTGCAATTTCCAAAACTTGAAACTTGGCTCATAGGGAAGTTTAGTCGCCAAGATATATGAAGAACCCGTAAGGCAAAGGCATTAAAAGATGTAGTTAGAAATAGTGAAATGCAAGAGAATTGCATTAGAGCATTTTATGGAAATTTGCAATCAATCCTAAAAGCAATAGAAATAGGTAGCTAATCAATTAAAATAATAAATAGATCATATATAAAAGCAAACACACATGGCGGGGGTCTTCTTGAGGCTTAGGTAAAGTAAATATATATATATTTAAAATCCTTAAATTAAATTTTAATTATAACTATTAATATATATTAACAGTATTAATACACAAAAATCAATGGGTGGTTATAATTAAATAATTGATTAATCATCTTAATATCAGATTGTTGTTCACTACCCTCCCTGTTGTTGAAATTGCTCTCCAAAGAAAGAGGTAGATAAACCAATAGTGAACCACCCTAAATGGGTGCCATTGCCAATCTGACTCATCTGAGATTTCATGCTTTATTGGTGGTAATGTTGCCTAGAGAATGGCTTGAGCATTCTAAGTTTGAATTTTAACTATTTCACTTCTATTTTGTTTTAAAATTTATTCAATAAATTGTAAAATTGAAGAAAAAAAGAAGGTTATAAAACTTAAAATCCGATCGATCCCAAATCCTTCAATAAGGAATATAATATGCATGTGACATGATGTTACAAGAGATCAAATTTTTTATATATATATAAAAATAGAAAATTAAATTGAACTGAATCGAATCGATAAATTCCGCTCATTTTAATCCACTCCTATATAAACATAGCATTTACAATAGGTATCTTAATTGTTGTTTAATTTTATTTTACATGACGTAGAAACAAGGGCAAAGCAGCTATTGTGGAACTTTGATTACTAAGTCAAGGCACCGGTTGAATCATTGACCATAAGAAGATAAAACTTCCCTTTTGAATTAAAAAAAAAAAGAGAGCAAATTATGAGTTTAAATTAAAAGCTATGTAGTTAGAAATAGTAAAATAAATGGCAGAGCCAGTGATATCATAGGAATCTCAGGATCAAGCCTTGTTATTGGGTTCTATACTGTTGAAGTGGCTGCAATTGTACCAAATATGGCCTTGCCTATGCATCTTTTAAGGAAAAAAAAGGATGACGTTGGTCGTCACATTACATAAATGCCTCCGTATATTTATTTATTTATTTTTGAGTCGACGGGTAAATCTGTTATTGCGTTGCAACTTGCGACGTACTGTAACGTCGCATGTCACAAATTGCAACGCGAGGATTTACCCAAAAAAAAATGTGTAAGAATATATAATTACGGTCTTGTTATTACAATCTTGATTTGTTTATGAGATTAATACCTTATGAGATATTTACTTCCACATTGCACGCATTGTTGAGCTGAAATGTTAGCTGATTTACTATATATATATATATATATATATATATATATATATATTCTAATAGGATTTGTTTATACGTTTTGCCTTTCATAGATAAGGATGCTTGGGCACATGAGTACAAAATAAAAGAATCTGGATCATGCCATTTTTTGGTTTTTTTTTGGTTAAATATTAAACCAAAGTTAGCAAAAATAGGTCAAGCTGTTTATTAAAAGTTGCTAAAGTGTTGTGTACG
>CATIWO010648854.1:0-18951 GCA_949673435.1 Macaranga tanarius
ATCTAATGGAACCCTAATTTTCAAATTTTAATAATGCATAACAAACAAAATTAGTCAAATATAGATCATGTTATCATTAAATATATATCAACTATTCACCGTTCATAAACAATCTTGGCAACTTAGTTTATTAAAAAAAAATCCACCACCCAACATAAAAATACAAACTTAAACACTGAACTTACCTGTCTATAGCAGCACCATGCACGTTTCACTTCGATCTTCTAATAAAGTAATTGTCCTTGGTCCACAACTTTAGCATTTGAAAAGTGTTTTTTATTTTTGATTTCCAGAAAGTGTTTTTTGTTTTTGGTTTCCAAAAAAGTGCCGCCCCTTTCTTTTGAAAATGATGGATGAATGTCTTTTTCTCCAAAAAGTCCTTCACAAACCCTACTTTTTAAGTTATAGTCTTCTGACATGGCATCAATGACAGCGTGGAGCACAGCAAGGGCAACTTCCATTACGTGGCAGCTGAGGTGGCAAGGAGGAGTGCAACTTGTCGCACACGTCAGCATGTTCTATTGTAGTTGACAGAGTAGGACTAACGGTGGGCATTTTTATTTCTATTAGGACTCGATTGAAAAAAAAATTTCTTCTAAGACTCAATTGAAAAAACATCACTTTCTTTAGGACTTACGGGGCTGTTATCCCAAAAATATTTATCATTCATCAATAAAATAAGGTATTATAAATATTTATTACTCATCTATAATACATTTACTATAGGAAATTCACAAAAAAATTATGCTTGCGTAACCAAAATCTAATAACAACAATCATATGTAAATACTAGTTAGAGTATTTTTTTCTTTTTTCTTCTTGAATAAGAATGACATTAGCTCTAAAATTTGTTTAAACCCAACCAGATTTTATGTTAGGGAATTTATGTTTGCGGAAGCATGAGAGGATCAGAAATTATTTGAAATAATAAACAAACACAACACTAAAAATAGAAAAAATATAAAACACATAAGAATTAACTTGGTTCGGCGTAAACCTACGTCCACGCACTACAAGAAAAATGCAGTTTAGAAATAGATTTTTCCATTTCTAATAGTGGAAAATCCGTTTCTAATTGGTTTAGAAACGTATTTGTGCTATTACTATATCACTCATTGCAAACCAGTTTAGCAACGCATTTTAAATTTCCGTTTCTAATCAGAAATGGAATTGTAACAGAATATGCCCATTTCTGAATTAGAAACGAAACAAATCTATTTTTAATTAGGAACGAATCAGTTTTGTTTCTAATTTAGAAACGGAATGTCAAGTTCCGTTTCTAATGTTAAGAGACGAAATTGCCATTTTTTGAAACGGATTCTGTTTCTATTTTAGCAACAACAAAGAATCTGTTTCTAAATTAGATACGGATCTTTGTATTCAGTTTCTAATTTAAAATGGATATTTTAGCAATAAAAAAAAGATCCGTTTCTAATTGTAAAATTATTATTTTTTAATATTCGTAGTTTCTTAAAAGAGAAACTATTTAAATTAGTTTAGCAGAACATAATTCAGTAATATTAACAATCCACCATTGAGTTTTGATTAAAATTATAATTATATTTAAAGTAAATAATTCTACAAAATATAAGTTTACATAGCAAAGTTAAACATTAAAATAGTATAGTATACATGAAGCACAAGACATATATATATATATATATTTTAAAAAAACTAAGTCTAGCATCCAACACCTCTTAGACCACCTCCTTTCATTGTTGCACCACAATGACTCATGTACTGATTATTATTGATGGCTTTGAGAAAAGAAGGAACAAGAACTTCATTACACTCATAGAAAATAATTGACCTGCAAAAAGAACATGTCAAATAAATAAAAATTCGCTATCATGTTTCTTATTTCTATGGGCAATAACAGTCAGCCCTTGTATTGATGACAGAAGAAATAAAGAATTGCATACCGCATAAAAATCAGCTTGGGAAGCACCTTCTGAAGATAGTATGCTGGACTGGACCAACCTTTTACCCTCAAATTTATAATGCTGCTTATATTATAGTCAAACTACTCAAGTATATCTTTTGGCAGTTCTCGAATGACCTCCACATCATTTTTAAGCACATCTATAAAGAAATCTTCATTAAATATGTATGTGAAACTGTTTTGGCATGACATTTTTGCTTATAAATGATCTTATATGACAGCCCTTCTCTTCAACTACACTGGCTCTAGCAGCAAGCCACCCTGTATCAAAATATAATACAACCAATTCATCTTTTTTCATTTTTTTTCATTCTTTTGGATTAATATAGTGTAGAGGGAAGCATGGTAAGCTATTTTTCTTGTTTGAATCAACAGCAAAAGTTGCTTAATTAAATGATGATAAAAAAATAATAACAATACAAATATAAGAATAATATTAACAAGGCATGCCTTGTCTGTGCTTTGTGCCTGACTTAAGGAGTATGCCAAACTACATTAGTACAACACCATAACTTATATGAATTCCTTTCCAGGTCTCCTACATTTTAATTTGGAAAAAAGCCCTCCACAATTGCTGGAAAAATCTACCATCTTTCAGAAATACCAGAGATGGTGAATTCATTGCTCTAAGTATATGATGTCAAAAAAAAAAAGGTGAACAAATGGAAGTCTTTTAAAGGTGGGGGTTAAACTATTCAACTCAAGTCAACTATGCTTGAATTCCTTATTGATTGAGGTTGGCTATATGGATTTTTTTCCATTTCACATGATTGTAGACTACATCTTTAGAAAAATGTAGTGCCAATAAATCAACTTTTACCACGCTTCCCTAAGTTAGCCTAGGTTTGCCTCTACATTTGTTCATTCCATATATCCTAATATCATCAATCCTTCTAACCGGCACATCTATGGGTCTGTGGTTCACATGTCCGAACCACCTTAATCTACCTTCTCTCAACTTGTCCTCAATAGGAGCTACCCTTACCTTCACTGCATTCTATAGGTATCATTTAAGAAAATATCTACCAAGAAATTCAATGCTTGCTAGAAATGAGAAAATTCAAGAAGGGAACATCATGCGGACGGATAGTGTCACTATATGGCCAATTGAAATTATGAATGTGATTATAAGAAATGTGCCAAATGTGGCTTTGGTGATGGTACGAAAAATAGTTTTGGCTGGATATTGAGCAATGACATAGGAATGTGAATGTACACATTCTTATAATTATGGGAATTGGTTGTGAATACTATATATTTTTTTAAAAGTGAGATATGAGTGAGAAAATGTGTGTTAATGATTTCAGCCAAATATTGCACTGTGTATGGATGTTGCATTGTGTTACCTATATATTAAATGTGGGCCTGGTATGAGATATGATTGTGGAATATTTGAAATGGTGTGTTGATGTTAATTTATCCACATTTATATATATGTGTTATTACATTTTAGTTGTTATTGATACTATTCAAGTGTTGAATGGGTGGGAAGTATTGGGAATAGTGTGCAATTGAATTCAGGTTGAGGACATAAGTAGAAACACGGACGTGTCTCAGGCCGTATGGTAAGACACAGGCGTGTCCTTAACCGTACTGGTATATTGAGTTAATACATGGCATGTCTTAGTGGATACATGGGCATGTTTAAGGTGGCATTTTTGTTCAGAGAGATACACGGGCGTGTCCTTGATCGTGTATATATATTGAGTATTGGACAGAGAGATACACAGACAGAGACCCGAAAATGTTCTTGGCCATGTCTACAAATAGAATTTTAGATGGTGAGATACAGGGGTAGAAATACGGTCGTGTTCCAGACCGTGTCTCGACTGTGAATTTTATCCAATAGACTACACGGGGAGAGACACACCCATATAGTCCATATTTTAGTTATTTTATGCAAATTTTCCTTAATTAGTTCTTGAGAAGTATTACATGTAGTACTATATAAATAATTGTTTATTGAGTTGCAAGCTCATCCCTTTGCAAATTGTGTTTTTCAGGACATAGTTAGAAAGAGATTGAAGTGTGCCTTATTAGAGAGCTTACGTGGGTTTGAAGCAAGCTTAGTGTCGACAATCTCATCCTTATTTGCTTTGGAATTTTGGTTTATGTAAAGACATCATGCATACTTAGTTAATAAAGAAAAATAATTGTGTATAAGATTTTATTATATACATGAGAAACTTTCTTATGCGACGGGGTTGTGCATTATTGTGGATACATGTATGTTTTGAGGGTGTTACAATCTATGTAATGAAAACCAATGCAATCTAATATAAATATAGGCAAGATATAAAGGATGAGAATATAAGAAGGAAGCTCATTGCAATTTTTATGACATAATAGTAATTAATTAAAGCATCAAAGCAAATAGGAGGGATTAACCTAGTTTTATGGGAGAGCAAAGAAACAAGGCCAAATATAAAGAATATGAGAAGCACCCAGAGTGCTCAAAATGATTCATGTGGGAAGAATTCAACACTCCATTTACATAAAATTTCTAATCATCTTTCTCATGAAAGAAAACTCACTAAGAGATAGTGGTGGCATCTAATTGGGTTCAACTGACTAACCACATCCACCACTATTATAAACCAAAGATAGTAGAATTCAGTAATAAGAAAGAAAAGCCCAACACAGAGAAGCTGAAAACTATAATTAAAGAAAGAGCAGTAAAAGAACCAAGAAAAGGTGGGGAAAAACACTTTCCTCATCTTTTTCTTCTTCTTGAGGGTCATATAATCCAATATCATATAGTGTCCTCTTCTTGTGGTCATATGACACTACAATTGCAACACAACATGAACAATAACAACAATTAGTAATTAGCTAGCACACCCAATTTCAATGAAGAGCAAAAAAAAAAAAACATTGCCACTTCTTCACAATTTAATATAATATGAAAAAAACATCTTACCCGAATAAGCCTCTTAAATTTCTTAGAATTTATGTTCAGCTTGAGCTAACAGAGAAGGCGTTCTCATCCACCTATTAGGATGCCATTGCTATTTCAATCCAAGAAAAACAACTCAATAAAAGCTACTTCAAGAAACCCAGTAACTAAACGAGAAAAAGAAGCAGAACCTATATCACAAAAACCATGAAACACCATCGTTTCAATAACTAAATGACTATGGCTAAATATAAGCTCTGAGCCAAAGGACTATGGCTAAATAAAGATCTAGTAATATATACTTCAACTGAGCCAAATGACTATGGCTAAATCTAAGTTATGCAACTGAGTGCATATAAAAAGAGAGAGTAAGAACGGGAGCTTAGATTTGAGAAATGTCAAAATTGAGAGCCATTTGAGAGATGAAGAAGGAAACAAGAAGAAAATGATGATGTCGGCGATGGGAAATAAAGAAGAAGATAATGTTAGGGTTATACACAAAAACAAAAAAAAAATAAGAAAGAAAAAAGGAAAAGGAACGACAAAAGGAATAGAGAGGTTGAGGTTATACGCAAAATGAGTGAATTGAAAATTTAGAAACGGATTCTTTTCATCCATTTTTTTTTTTAGAAACAGAACCCTCTTCCATTTCTAAAATGGAATAAAATTTAGCAGTGGATTTTTACATTACGTTTTTAAAAGTACAAACGCCATTTTCTTAAAAAAAAAATTATACATAATATATAGCAACGGAAGTTAGTTCCGTTATAAATCAAACACGGATAAAATCTGTTTCTAAATTGCAATAATAATGATATTACAATATTTTTAAAATTTAGAAATGGAAATTCAATTTCGTATCTAATTTATAATAATAATGATATTAAAATAAGATTTTATTTCTAATTTAATAATAATATTAGTATTATTTTTAATTCAAATATAAAAATTCAATTCTATTCTTAAAGTAGAAACAGAATTGAATTTCTATTTCTAAATTAGAAACGGAATTTCAATTCCGTTTATAATTTTGAAATGGAATTGAACTTCCGTTTCTAAATTAGAAACGGAATTGAACTTCCGTTTCTAATTTAGAAACAAAATTTTAATTTCGTTTCTAATTTATAATAATAATGATATTATCTTCATTTTGTTTCTATTTCATTTCAATTTTGTTTCTAATTAGAAATAGATTCTTTCCGTTTTTAAAATTCATTGCTAAATCAACAAATTCTAGTAGTGAAGAATGAAGGAGGAACAAATTTACTAATCAACCAAAGATACAAGAAAATAGTATGAAGATAAATACTCAACCCTTAGCCCCAATATACCCAATCAAGCTCTCTACTTGGCACACGTGTGGAACACAAGGTATTTACGGTGTCTCTACAATACACATAACACATATACATGTAGCCCTATTTATAGAGGATATAAAATCCTACTTGATTAAGGATTCTTTTCAATATAGGAACCTCTGCAATATAAGTGATAAGAATTTAATTCCCAAATAAGAGTTTAATTCCTAAATAAGAGTCAAATCCTTTTGGAAAATGATTTCCTTAACTTAGCCACCAAGTATATGTCCAAAAACCATTCCTATGCGTTACATGGCCTCCAACACTGCCGTGTTTTGACCCGTGTTCACTTCTGGACTAAATTGCCTATTTCAACACACCTTGCAACATGCCCGTGTTATTGCCTGCGTTCCTCTCTGGACAAAATGACAACTTTCAACACACCCTATAATACACCCGTATTGCAGGCCATGTCTACCTCCAACATTTATATAATGCACAATAATGTTTAAAACACTTGTAATAATGATGTCATAGGCTAAATTCAAGTCACAAATTAATAAATCTCCACCTTTACTTAAATTTTCTTGTATCAAAATTTGCTCCACCTTCTCCACAAATGTCTTAAATATAAGAACACCCAAATAAGTTCAAGAGCCACTTGAACTTACTCTTCCAAAATGCCTTAGTCAACAATTCACCAAAACTAACTCCACCCCAAAAGTATAAAAGAATGAGATGATAATATAGCAGTACCTATCACGGTAGATCCTTATAACACATACAATATACCAATGCGTCTAGCTGGCATCACTACAACGGCATCCATAACAATATTCAAAATCTCATCTCGCCAACAAACTTATAACCACTAATTTCAAATGTGAATAATAAAATGAGATTTTTAGACATGTCTGAAACATGTCTAACACCAACCAAAGTCCTCACTACACCATCATGGGTTTTAATTTTAACTGAACCAACACCAATAATCTTGCAAGGATGGTTGTTGCCCATTAATACAAAACCACCATTAACTAGTTCATAGGTAGCAAACCAATCTCTATTGAGATGAATATGATAATCACAACTAGAATCAAATATTCACCTTTGCCCAAAATTAGTTAAATTTTCAGTCACAATGAGGACATTACCTTTAAACTCATCAATAAAGTTAGCTTCTACGGATTCACCATGCTGATCCTTTTTCTTCAATTTTCAACAATCAACCTTCAAATACCCCTTTTTCTTGCAATAATGACATGTTTGGTACCCCAAACTGCTACTCGAATTTCTCACCAATAGAGCATCTGCAGCTGCCCTAATATCTTCAACAAGCTACTTGTCCATAAGCTCTTTTGAAAATAAAGTCAATTTAACATCCTCCACTTTCAACATTTCTTTAGTATAAATTAGCATATTTCTAAAATTCTTGTACGAGACAGGAAGAGAACGGAGCAATATAAGAGCCAAATCTTCTTCTTTATATTTAATCTCCAAATTTTCCAAGTCAATCATGATGGATGTAAATTCATCAATGTGGGTTCTCAAGGAAGTACTTTTTACCATATTAAGCATGTGCAGACGATGTTTCATAGCGAGTTTATTCAAGAGATTTTTCTTTAAAAATAGCCCCTCAAGTTTTACCCATAACGCTACAAATATCTTCTCACAACACCTTATTTGACAAATATAACTGAATGGTAGCCACGGCCCTTTCATCCAAATCCTCTATCTTTTCTTTGGTCATTGTAGATGCCAATTTCTCCTTCTCCAATAAAGCTTTATTTAACCCATTAAGTGTCAAAAAGGTTCGCATCTTTATTTTCCATAAACCAAAGCTCATATTGCGATCCAATTTCTTTATCTCAAATTTTGATGTTGCCATAACAAAATCTCAAATAATTATAGACAGCTCTGATACCACTTGTTAGAGAATTTGTGTTTGCGGAAGCGTAAGAGGATATAAATTATTTAAAATAATAAACAAATATAATACCAAAAATAGAGAAAACACACAAGAATTAACGTGGTTCGGTATAAACCTACGTCCACGGGCGAAAGAGGAACAAATTCACTAATCAACCAAAGATACAAGAAAATAGTATGGAGATAAACACTCAACCCTTAGCCCTAATACACCTAATCAAGCTCTCCACTTGGCATACGTGGAGAACACAAGATATTCACGGTATCTCTACAACACACATAATACATATACATGTAGCTCTATTTATAGAAGATATAAAATCCTACTTGATCAAAGATTCTCTTAATATAGGAACCTCTTCAATATAAGTTATAAGAATTTAATTCCCAAATAAGAGTTTAATTCCTAAATAAGAGTCAAATCCTTTTAAGGAAGGATTTCCTTGACTTAGCCACCAAGTATATGTCAAAAAACCATTCTTATGTGTTACACGGCCTCCAACACGGCCGTATTTCGACCCGTGTTCGCCTTTAGACTAAATTACCTATTTCAACACACCCTACGATACGTCTGTGTTACTGTCTGTATTCCTCTCTGGACAAAATAATAGCCTTCAATATACCCTACAACACACCCGTATTGCAGGTCATATTTACCTCCAACATACATATAATGCACAATAACATCCAAAACAGTTGCAATAATAATGTCATAGGCTAAATTTAAGTCACAAATTAACATTTTAAATATTATAAAATTCACTTTATTACATATTAAAATAGCACAATGTTTTCAACTGTGTAAAATCAATTCAAAAATTATCAATTTTAGAGAAAATTTGTAACATATAATTCAAGTATTTTACATTTAACTAATAAAAATGAAAAGTGTGTATTAATATTACAAATCTTACACCCAGACAAGAATTTCCGATTAGTAAAAGACTGTATCCAAAAATTTTAGCCAACTATACGGTTTCACCCCCAAAATTTACTAAATTTGTCTCTATCACACCAAAACTTCTATTTTATTATATATATTTTTTTTTGACCTTTTATATCCTTAATCTATTATTTTAATCTATTACGCACCTTTAACTTTCTTGTGACTTACAAATTTTAATTTTCATATTATAGAGCTTGTTCCACACTATTGGTATTTCCATAATATAAAGATCAAATTTTTGCAAGATAAAATAAACTTGTAAAAAAAAAACAAAAAAAATCGATAAAAAATCAAAACAAAAAAAAAAAATAGACGAAATAAAAAAATTAAAGAAATGAGAGTGGAATTAAAGACTAAAAAAAATAAGTATAAGAAGAGATAGGCATTAGAAATATTAATAACTATATTAATATATTGCATCAATTTGATTTTGACCTCTCAAACGCTCAAGAAAGATTAATAACACACATATGTTTAAGGGCATAAAAAATAAAATTTTTTGTATTATATATTTTTAAGGAGAAATATCATTTGTATATGTTTACTGTTATTTTCAGTAGTATTTTTGTAAAAAAATCTGAAACTCTCTATTTGGTGAAATACCAAAGTTGGTCAAAAAAAAATTTAAAAAAAAAAATTCTAAAGATATTAATTGAGAAGCAGAAGCTAAAGTATAGATCAAAACATATAAAAAATTTTCATTTTCTTTAAATTCAAAATATATTAAAAAATTTTCATTTTCTTTAAAGATGTTGATACAAGTTGAGGTCCTTAATTTTTATTTTTAACCTCATAATTGTCTTAATATGTGAAAATAGGAGGGTTAAAAAATAATTTCATGGATCCAGGACAGGTGCACCAACCTCTATCCTTTGTTTAGTAGTGTTCCAATCATCTTCTTCTAATACTTATACAGGTGGGTGCCAAAGTGAGTGGTGACGATGTACGTAGTTGATGCTTGATGTTGAGTTGAGTTTTGAATAGAATCCTGCCACCGACACTTTTCTGGTGAAGTTGAAGAAAGATTCATGTGAGGCCCATGCAATATTTAATCATTCTATGAATTCATGTACGGAAAATAGTAAACTAGTATAAAGAATCATATTTAATCACGTTGAACAGCATGGTGGTGATTGTGATGGAGTTTTTTCTCATTTTTCAAGTCTATTAAGAGGAGATGGTGACATATTTTAAGAAGTTTATTTTCTGGCCTCACCTTTTTTTCTGTTGAGAATACCTGCTTGATTTTTTGTTTGGACGTATTGGGATCGTTACATCTAACAATATTGTTGAGCTACACCCACAAAAGTTTCCTTCTTTCTTGACATTCATTGCATAATTGCATAATTGCATCTAATAATGAAATTATCTCCACAAGTGTCCCTGTAAATTGAAAATATTTTATTTTATATGTCTAGAAAGGCTAGTTTGCAGCTGGGAAAAATGTGTAGATTTTTCTGATGCATTGGCAGTAGCAATCATGAGAAGTAGCGTGAAATTGAAACACCGACTATATACTTAGTTTAAGTAAGCTATTAGGCCAAAAGGTGGAGGCCTTGAGACTTCAAGGTTCCAAGTTCATCCGTGGTGGCGACAAAGTCAAGAACTAGATGTTCTTGCTTATATCCATTAGATATATATAATAATAGTGGTTGATAATAGTTATAGTTGATAATAGTTGTAGTTGTTGTATCACTTAATCGTCTTCGAGGCGATCATGTCAAAAAAAAAAAAAAAGTTAAGCTATTACCTTGCTCACATGACAAAAAGAATTTTAATTGTTAGGTACACTAGCTAGAAAACACATGCTTCTAGCAAGCACATGAAACATTCGATGTGGGATAACCCACTTATTATTTTTTTTTTTTTTTTGTGGCCCTCCCCAGTCAGCAATTGTCTGGGTGAGTGTGTCACTACAGTGCTCCCTGTGTGATGTTTGCATTTTCCATGTCATTTGTGTGTGTTGATTGAACTTTGTTCCAAAAAAAAAAAAAAAAAAAACAAGTGGGTTATCCCACATCGAATGCTTCATGTGCTTGCTAGTTGCATATTAGCCTGTTTGTGGCCCTCCCCAGTCAGCAATTGTCTGGGTGAGTGTGTCGCTACAGTGCTCCCTGTGTGATGTTTGCATGTTGCATGTCATTATCCCACATCGAATGTTTCATGTGCTTGCTAGTTGCATATTAGCCTGTTTGTGGCCCTCCCTAGTCAGCAATTGCTTGGGTGAGTGTATCGCTACAGTGCTCCATGTGTGATGTTTGCATGTTGCATGTCATTTGTGTGTTGATTGAACTTTGTTCAAAAAAAAAAAAAAAACACATGCTTTTATCATTCTCTTTGTATGTCTCTTACATTAATTACTAATGTTAGCAGTAAGGTAAAAAATACATATGCATGTCATTTGTGTGTTGATTGAACTTTGTTCAAAAAAAAAAAAACACATGCTTTTATCATTCTCTTTGTATGTCTCTTACATTAATTACTAATGTTGGCAGTAAGGTAAAAAATACATATGCATATGCTACAAAGGGTGTCTACTAGTCCTAGGTTGTCAGGGCAAAATATTTCATTTTCTCAGGCAAATATTTTAACAGTCATTTTGTGCTCATTACATTTGATCAAAGGAAAAGCTTGAAACTTTCTCGTAACTTTACCTTCTTAATTTCTTGGTTTTGATAAGCAAATACATGATCTGATAGCACTAGTTAGTCACTACGAAAAACTGCTAGGTATTTATTTATTAGTAAATATCAAATAAATGAAGAACCACAGTACTGTAGGTAATATCAAAAACATTATCCTTTCTTGAAAATGTATTAGAATCTGATCTAAAAGTGAAGAAATCTGTACTTTATCTATGGCATCTTCCATTGTTTTCTTTTGTGCCCATTCCCCTTTCAGGCCATAAACTTCTTCTTCCTTCATAGGACAAAACCTTTTCCCCTGTTATTATCATATGGTAATTTGTGGGTTCTATCTGATAATTCTCATACAAAATGCGTTTCCTCCTGTTGTAAACTAGTAATTGCTTCTCTACAACAAATGGGGGTTTTCTTGATAATTGAAGACCATGTCTGAGTTTCTCTTTCTTCTTCATCATTCTATCCTTGGATTGACATGATCGTATATGGAAACACAAAATAAACCATGCTGCTTTTCAATTGAAAATTGTGTCTTTATAACCATTTTTTAGAGTATGAGGCTAATCCACCTAAAGGTTCATGTGTTTCGCATCGACATGGTTTCAGGGAGAAGAGCTTTCCTCATCTGAACTTCTATCTTGTCTCACATTGTATCTGTTGAGAACTGGCAGTGATGCAGTCGCAGATATCCGGAAAGATCTGGCAGAACCCATCATTGTTTTATCCTGCATTTTTCCCACTTCCTTGCACACATGATCCAATATGGTTAGAAAATCTCTTACAATCATGAAAACCCTGAAAGGGTGGGCTTCCTCCTTTGCTGCATCCCCATGAAAATATTCTGTGGCTTCTTTGACAAGTGCTAAAGCTTTCTTTTCATCCCTCTTGATTCTAGCGATTTCTTCTTCAGCCTCCCTCAGAAACAGATTCATTGAGTTGAAAAATTTTCCCTGCATGTCTGGCTTCTCATATTGCAAAACTGATCTCACTTTCTCCAGCCCCATTTCAAGCTTTGACACGTAGCTGCTTAAAACATCAGAATCCATTCCTGCTGCCTTCTTGACATTGCCAAGGTCTCTACTCAGTCCAGACACAACCTGCAATCCTTGCTTCTTAAAATCATCCTCCTTAAACTTGGAATGAGTACTATCCTGAGCAATCCCATTTGCAGAATCAGTATTTGCACCTTCCGATCTAATGATTTCCTGAACAACAAAGTGGAGCAATGTTGTCTTCCCATCTGTTCCCTTTATATCCACAAGTTTTAAGAGTGTATCAAGTTTAAATGCTTTAGCATCACCACGATTGGTGCCAACATTCATCCGGTTCCCTGTTCTGAGAACAGCTTCAAGGAGTTTTAGAAATAATCGGCTATTCTTCAATTCCTCACTTGCTGCCTGACAAATACAAAGATATGATGTGAGGATTAAGTTTCAAGGAGATGGTGTTAGCAGAATTTTAAAGACTAAAACTAATGACAATAATAATTTCACCAAAGAGTTAGCCCCATCAACAGTAAACTATAGCCAAAGTACCTCAAGGGTTTGAAAAGATTTTCTCAAATATTTAACTTCTGTATCAAAATTGGCTCTGTACAGCATGGCTTCAACTCTTCTAAAAGCAAATGGAATGTCAAGTACTGTCTTGAGAAATCGTTCTGCTGACCCTAGTTTGGAGGTGTCACCACTGTATTCTCGAAGTTTTATTTCTTCCTCTTTAGTTGGAGCCATCTTCACCAGAGTTTCCAACAGTTCAGCACCCAAGCTTTCTGGATTGCCTGTTGCAATCAAAAGCATAGCATGTTGTGTGTGATATTAGCAAACTCAAAGTTTAGATTCAACAGAAGAATCGGATGTCTAGAATTGAACAATCATAATGCAACTGCCAAGATCTTATGCTGATATCACAAAACAATTTTACTTTAACTTGAATCTGTAACAGCACATTTTATTCAATTAAGTATCTTTGGCTAAATCTATATGCACAACCTTTTTCTGTAGTTTTCCATTCTCCACATCCAAGTATAGAAGAAAAAGCTTCAAGGGAAAAATGCTTATAGTCTACAAGAATAGAGGCGGTAAATGTCATGACTGTTGGGTTTGAGTTCTATTGACTACAAATTGGTTTAGCCAAAATTTATGTAGCATAATGAAAACAAGACCAAGTCCTCGGTTCTGGAACAGGAAGCTGCACTGGGGACAGAACCTTGGACCTTGATTTACTACAGGTTGGTTTACTACAGAACCCGTACAGGATTTAGTACCGGTTGGTTTTTTCCATTCTACTGTATCTCCAGTTAACCCTGTGTCCCAAAATTGATGAGCCTACACAGCCACACAACAGAAATTAGCCAGAAAAAGGAAGGACAAATATATCTAACACATGGCAAGACAGGAGTTCTTCTCTTGTATTGACTAATAAGCATTCCTGCTTGATATTTTATTGTCTATTACTTTATGCTGCTAACACAGTATGTGCCCACGAATCTTAATAAACAAGGATCTTTAGCTTCTTCTAGAATTAAGATCATTGACAGTATTACATGGGATTCCTTTCAGAAATATGAAGCAAGCCGAAGCCTCATTTAGTATTGCTGGGAAGATTACGTGGCAGTGCTTCTCTGATGCCCACAAAAAGAATATGGTAGGGAAGCTCAGTAAATAACTTGAAATAAGATTTTACTGGCTTATAGGGAGAGAATAATAGTTAATCTAGGAGTATGAAAAGCTACAAATCAAGACTACATGTTATCTTATATCCAACTTCTTATGTTGTGAAACTGATGACAGATTTTGATATGCAGAAATGAATCTAAAAGTACGAAATAAAACAGCAACTGATCAGATTGGCAATCCCACAAAGATAATAGATGTGATCATGAAAGCCATCAGCAAGTGTTTAATAATACGTGAAAGCAGAATAATTATAGGAAAAAGTATTATAATGCTGATTATTATAGATGTTCTGTAAATTATTATGGATTCTTTCACAAATTTTCTTCTTATTCTCTGCTTTAGTTTTTTTCCCTGGTAATAAATATCTTTAAAGAAGACCTAACACAATGATGCTTGTGGTATAATACTCCTTAAATCTTTTATACTACTGTTTTCAATAGGTAATGATGATAACTTAATATTTAAGCCCTCTAACTATAATTCCTGTTATTAAACTTGTTCTTCTTTTTCACTTTTTGGGTATAGATCTAGACACAGCTTATCACATATCAAAAATCTACAGAAACACATAGGCAATTTGCTGATTTAGTCACATAAAACATGGTCACTCATAGATTTAGCACTACGCACATTTAAGACATCCTATTGACATGTAAATAAAAGTTTAGACATAGTTTTTGTTTCAAAAGGTTGATGAGTTAGCAAATTAAGTAGCCCTATATTTGAGCAAGAATCAGCATCTATTAGACTATTACTAGTCTTATGTTGCTTGTGCCTATTTCTTATCTCTTATTCTCTTCCCTTCCTCTTTTCTTCTAGGTGAAGTTTAGGTTAGACCCCTCCGTACCTCTGCTCACTTTGACTATTATATTTTGATGTAAAGAACAATTAAAAAATCAGATTTCATTGTTATTATTTTCATAATTTAAAAAATTTTAAAAAAAATCCACAAGAGCCCAATTGCAGAAAACAATCAAACAAAAACAAAAAACATTACTTACCATCTAAAAGAGCTTCAGAGACCTCATCTCGAGTAACATTAAGTGCTCTTAAGAGGATAGCTATGTTCTGTGACTTTTTTGGGTCTAACACTCTGTTTTCTTGGTCAACAACAGGCAGAACAGATCTTCTTGATGTGGGTTCTTTTTGCACAGAATTTGTTGAATTGCAGCCAAAAAGACTCTCCATCATATCCTCATTTAATCTGAACCAAAAAAGTGACAAAAAACGAATTGAATTAATAATAATAATAAAAAAAATGATCTCATAAAAATTACTACAAATGGGTAACCTCAGAAAATTGTCGGTAATAATAACAGGTTCACGTACTGAAAGGAGCTGGATTTGAGCTGGTCCCACACTGTTGCTCGGTCTGAAGTTGCCCTCACTTTGTCCCAATGCAGTGGCCTTAACTTGGGTTTACCTCCATCTTGTTCCTCTGCATCACATCTCTCTGACGAATTTACACTTCTATTTACATTCTCTACACTTGTTGTTGTTGTTGTTTCAGTTCTGGGACTTGGTGTCCACGACTGTTGCTTTGATGACACGGTGCTAGGAGTAGATAAAACACTCTTTTTGGCTGTCTCAGAGGACCACCCTGCCGTCCTTGGCGTTGACATCGCCACCTGCGGTAGTGGCGGTGGTGGTGGAGGCGGAGGCGGTGGTGGAGCTGGAATTTTAGTTGATTGCTGGTTGTTTATTGATCGAAGAAGCATCACATTTGGTGGTGGTGGAGGAGCTGAGAATTTTGGCCTTTGGGAGAAGTATGAATTGATTGGCTCAATATTTGAAGGTGGTGGTGGAGGAGGCGGCGGCGGCGTCGGCGATGATAATGGCTGCTTTATTGAAGGAATAATAACATGCTTCATTTCAGGAGAAGAAACAGAAGAGAATCTTGACTTAGGAGAGGTCCTTTTAGAATGAGGAACACAATTGCCATTGCCATTACCATTGCTATTATTACCATTAGCAGGCTTAGCCCAAGTGCCGTTGTTAACAGTTCTTGAAAGCGGAGCAATTGCAGGGGTATAATAGCTGTCATCATTGCTGATTATGGAGCCTTGCGGGGTATAAAAAGCAGTCCCTTGACTCTCCTCATCAGACGAAGAAACAGAAGACGAAGAATTCTCATTCACATGTCTCGCAGAAGGAGGCCTTGGCAATGGCGGAAGCGGCTGCAAATCAGGACTCGGCCTATAACGATCAGATCTCTTTAAAGAATTGAGTTTATGATAAGGTGAGACATTAGCAGCAGCAACAGCAGCATCATTTGTTGTTACATTAACTTCTCCTGATGTTCTCCCTGGTTGTACAGTCCCCATATAAAGAAGACTAGAAGAAGGCACTACAGATTCATCATTGAACCTCTGAGAATTGTTACCACCGCCACCCACGAGCTTTTGAGTCTCAGTTGGGCGCTTAAAACGGTGACGATACAAAAAGAATGCCAACCCAGAAAGCATCCCAAGAGTAACAATCCCAACAGAGATTGCAATTGCAACTTTTTTAGCAGGTTTAGCAGGTTGCGTTGCAGTGGGGATTGGGATAGTGCCATTAGCAGTCGAAGCGGGTGACGGTTGACTCTGATCTGGGTTTGGTCCAGTAGGGACTTCAGGGAAAAAAGGCTGATCAGGGGATGGAAAAGCAGAGGTGTCAGAGGGCGGAGGAGGAGATGAGCCAGCTTCAGTATCCGGCGGAGGAGATGAATTGGCTGGAAACAATGGCTGGTGAAGGACTCTTCTCTGAATTATGGGACCAGTGACAGCTGCTGCTTTTTGTGGAGATGATGAAGAAACTGAATAAGAAGAAGATATGGAGAGTGATAATAGAGTTAAAAAGAGAGTGAAATGATGATGGTGACCACAGCTACGAGCTTTCATGGTGATAAAATTTTCTGGGCTGCTCCTAATTTGATGTTATTGATTTCTTTTTCTTCAGCTAAATTCATCTCTTTTTTTTCTCTTTGGTCGGCAATGCAATGGTCAGTCGTCTTTCGTCGCGAAAAAGAAAAATTCTTTGGCGACACAAAGAGAAAGAGAAAGAGAAAGTGAGAGAGAAGAAAAAAAACAGTGTGTGCGTGTCTGTCAGTGTGCGTGTATGAAGAAGGGAAGCTTCTTTTGGCTGCAAGATCTGGATGCTCCTTCTGCTGACGTTACCACTTATTAATTAAGCCTCTTTTTTTTTATTTCGTTTATTTTTGTGAAATAAAATTAAATTTCTTATAATTTTAAAAATTATCATTGTTGTATTATGAATAAATTGTCATCTTTAATGTTAAAATTACTTTTCATTACAAACTAAATAAAATTAAATTTAAAACAAAATATATTAAATTTAGAAGTAAAGAAGCAGCTTTTAAAATATTCAATAATATATATATTGAAATTGTAAAATTAAATTAAACTTGAACAAATCAATATTAATTTTTTTAAAAAAATAATAATGCTTTAGGTTGAGAAATTCGGTTGATTTTGCTTTTGCTATTATTTTTTTATTATTATTGTTCCAACTATTGTGATTGGTGGGAATGACACTTGGACAGACAGAATTGAGTAGTTTCAACTTGAGCTTTGAACTTTGGTTGTTGAAAAAATAAATATACAAATAATTAATTTAAATGACAAAATTTTTATAATTAAATATTATGTATATAAAAATAAATATGAGATTATAAAATTTATATATATAACAAAATATGACGTAATATAACAAAATATTTGGTTTGAGCTGGAGGAGCAGTGAAAGCACATTCCATTAATTCTCTTTTTCTCCCGCTTTTTCTTCCTTAGAGCCGTTAATAAAATTACTGTTTCCACCGCCTTCTTTTTTGTTTTAGCTATCCTCTACACCCCTCACCACCGTATCATCCTATAATTAGAGTCATTCTTCGACCTACAAGTGTAACATATTTTTATCCTAAATTATTAAGATAACCAACAAAAATAAAATAAAATAAAGCTTAACCCGATTAAGACTGATGAAAAAAAATATCTTATCGTGGAATATTTAGTAGATAACAAAATTCGAGCCCATTCTTACTTTTTTTTTTATATCATGCCATAAAGTTTAGTCATTAGACTATTGTTAAAAAAATTAAAAATAAAGTTATCTTATAATTTTTTCTAAATAAATGACAAATTATATACAAAATAATCTATATTTTTAAATTGTATGAAATTAATTCTACGTTAAATTTTATACTTCACAAAATGTTTAAAAAATAAGTTGCTAAATCACTTTGATGATTTTTTTGAACTGAGGAAGGAAATGTAAGTTTTTTTTTTTTTTTTTGGAACAAAATAGTATCTTACAAGAAATTATACTATTAAATTATTCAACATCCTCTCTCTATGACGATGTTATTATTGTTATTTAAAGCAAAAATTGATTTTTTTTTTTATCCATAAAGTAAAATTTTGATTTGATTGTGATAGTTTCGTCAATTTTTATTATTTTCATCCATCTAACTAGCTAGTAATAGTCTCACTAACTCATAAGAACCCTCTAATAGTAATAGGTCACCACCCCACACTAAATTTATGCTACCCTAATAATAGTTGTAAAATTAACCTATTTCACATCAAATGTGTGGATTTGATTGGCCATCCAATTATGTCCTAA